>JAULJZ010041875.1:0-14484 GCA_032270985.1 Heliamphora pulchella
CAAGTATCAAAGAGTTAGTGTCAACACAAAAGAGCCTTTGCTCTAAAAGACTCAAAATGAGTCGACACAAATAGAATTTGTGTCGACACAAAAGTGATCATCACTTTTGGTATCCGAAAGTTTGGGTCGACACAAATAGAAATTGTGTCGACACCAAACAACCGAGACCTCCTGCAGAATTTTGGTGTCGACCCCAGGTCCAAATGTGTCGACACAAAAATATCGAGACTGACTGCAGAATTTTGGTGTCGACCCCAAAGCACATATGTGTCGACACAAAAGTCCCGAGCCTGCCTGCATAATGTTGGTGTCGACCCTAGAAACTAAATGTGTCGACACAAAAGAACCGAGACTTCCTGCAGAAATTTGTGTAAACACCAGAGGTAAGTTGAGTCGACACAAAGTTGTTCCTTCGGATGCTGAAGTTTTCAAACGAGTCGACACCAGATTTAAATATGTCGACACCAGAATGTTTGAAGGTAGAATGCTGAAATTGTGTCGACCCCTCAAAAAATTCGTGTCGACCCAACCACTTGAAGAAACCTGCCCGAGACACTTTGTGTCGATACCAAAAGTAGTTGTGTCGACACCTGCGACAAAAATTCAAATCGCGGCAGATCTCAACGGCTGAATTTTTGGTATTTATTGCTCCCACCTACCTCAAACAGTCATGATACCCCAAAAACTTATATAAGGAGTTACTTCTCAGCATTTAAGAGGTTGGAGACTTGCATTTAGTGTTCTATTGCTCAAATCAATCTCAGAATCATCAAGCTCGCATTTATTGTTGTAACTCCAGTTCTTATTTATCATTTTCTTTTTACCTTTTCATTTATTGTAAATTATTTCTATAAAGAGAGTGAGAGTTCATCATTAATACTCTTCATTTATTATAATCAATGGTGGGTCACCATTTATCCTTTGAGTGAGTGTGTGAATCTCATCAAAGAAGAGTTCAAGAGAGATTAAAAGAAAACAGGAACTTGTTTTCATAGGATCTTTTTGAAACTGAAATAGACTTGTGAATGTACCCGTAAATATTCAGATCATTCAAGCGAAGTCTTGAAAATTGTAAAAACTTAGAATACCCCCGTGAAGTATTCTGAATAGTAGAAATACTCAAGTGAGATCTTGAGGAGTGGACGTAGGTTAGGATAAAGTCGAACCACTATAAATCACTAGTGTCTGGTTCTATTTGTCTATTCCTCATCTTTTAATACTTGCATTGATTTCATATTTGATTATCTTGCCTTATTGCAATATTAAAAGATTTCTGAAAAAAGTTTTAAATTGATTGTTAAATTTTTTAAAGACCCAATTCACCCCCTCTTGAATTGCCTAGATCTAACAATGTCGTAAATCAGTACAAAAAGCTGAAATTAAAATAGCAAAGAAAGAAATGAAAGCATATTTTTTCGAAGTAGTTCTTCGTTTCAATACAATGGGGGGAGGAGATCTGCAAATTTATAATGGGGCAAAATTGATATATGAAGGACCAGACTCTGAGATTTTTAGTCCATGTGAAGTAGAAATGTATGGACCGAATGACGGACCATTCCTTATGAAAGGAAATTCAGTTGTTCTTTATTTGTCGGGCACTCAAGAAATGAAACATCAGGAAAGAAGACCAGTTCCGAGGCCTCATGGGTAACCAACACCTTGGTAAGGGTTTCAACACAGTCGACATTATGATGAACCAAGAAGAATGGTTAAACCTACAATTCTGCCTACTGATCGATGGGAAAGAGCAAGGCACCCAAAATTTTCATTTTCAGAAGGTTGGTATACACCAGCAACTACAACTCAAAAGAGAAGACTGCAAAAAAAATTCGCTGCTAGAACTTTATCAGATGTGCATCCAGACTACCTAAGAAATTCACCATCTTGTGCTCGACCAGCACCAAATATGGTATGGACCAAAGAGAGAATCAAACCTACAAATTATGATCAGCCTGATCAAAAGGCTAGGGGCAACGAAATACTACAAAAGAAGCTTTGACAAGAAAACTCGAAGAGGTTAAAAGTTGTTATTGTCTGATGATGACGAAACCAAAATCAACCAAGACATCAGATATGGACGAGGATAGAGATAGGAATCATGTGCTTATAGAAAAGAAACACAATCAGAATTCGGTTGATTCAAGTAATTTTGGAGAAAGGCTAGAAGCAGCAATTCAGTTTGGAGCGATATCATCTAACGTCGACTGTAATATGATTTTGATTTTGCCAAAAGTGTTTCAGGCAAAGCCAAATCAACCTGCTAGTCTCGACGGAATGTTGAAGATAGATCAGAAGCTACTGTTATTATAAATGAAATGGAAAAAAGAATGCCTCTGTCACAAACTATAGGCATTTAGAAAGATTGGACAGAAAAGTCTCAAGTGGTAATATAGGCATCGGAGGAAGCTCTGATAAAGCATTTGAAGCCATTGTATATTACCGCTGCTGTCGATGGTAAAAGTATTGATAGAGTTTTGATCGATAATGGAGCTATAGTTAATATTTTACCATCAAGGATGTTGAAGGTATTGATTAGATAAGAAAGAAAGTGATCTGCTGTCAACAGAAGTTACAGTAAGTAATTTTGCTGGAGGAGCTTCATCAGCGCGAGGTGTTGAAAAAAGGGTATGTCTGAGGAGCAGATGTTGCATGTGATACGAGAAGGATTCAAGAAAACCAATCAAGATTTTCCAAGGCCTAATATAATTAAGAGGCCTATAGTTAAAAGCAAAAATGATAAAAAAAAGGGGCTAATGAAATGTAATCCTATGACGAATGAGGAAGAAACAATAAAGTTTACTTTTCAAAGACTTTATATGTTTTTTCTCAAAAGAAAACTGTTAGAAGAAAATACTTCCAATTGTAATTGGACTGAATGTGTGTTAGATGATAACCCAGATAATTGTAAGAGTTTGTCGTAGAAGAACTTACAACTGCACCGGTAAAACTAGATGATGTTCATGTAGAAGTGTAGAATAAATTAGATGAGGTTAATTTAGAAACTTGTAATGGTCCTAAACCTGTTTATGTAAGTTCTGAGTTTAATGATGAAATGAAAAAGCTGACTTATAAGTCTTCTTAGTGAATATAAAGATTGTTTTGCATAAAAATATAAAGAAATGTCAAGTTTAGACAGAAATTTGGTGGAACATCGACTACCTATTAAATCTAATTTTTTGCCTCATAAACAACCACCTAGAAGAATGAGTAATGAAGTAATTCTTTTGATAAAAAAAAGAAATTGAACGGTTATTGAAAGCAGGATTTATTAAAATGATCAGATATGTTGAATGGTTATCGAAACCTTAATACAGCAAGCCTAAAAAACGAGTACCCTATGCCCATAGTTGGCTTATTAATAGATTCAGCGGCTAAATTTTTTTTTATCCTTTATGAATGGGCATGCAGGGTATAATCAAATATTTATTACCTTGAGAGATACTCACAAAACAACATTTAGGAGCCCAGGGGCTCTGGAAACCTTCGAATAAATTGTCATGCCATTCGGTTTAAAAAATATTAGAGCTACCTATCAAAGAGTAATGAATACTATCTTCCATGACTTTGTTGAAAAAATTATAAAAGTATATATAAATGACATTTTGATTAAGACTCATCAACGAAAAGTGCATTTAGAACACATTCGATAGGAATTCGAAAGAATGAGACATCATCAACTAAAAATGAATCCACTAAAATGTGCCTTTGGAGTTTTTGCAGGCAATTTTTTAGAATTTTTGGTACATAAAAGAGGAATAAAAATTGATTAGAATAAAGCTAAGGTAATATTAAAAGCCAAACCTCCCTCAACTAAGAAAGAGTTGCAAAGGCTTTTAGGTCAAATAAATTTTCTTCAAAGGTTCATATCAAACCTAGCAAGAAAAATTTTAACTTTTTCTTCTTTAATTAAATTAAAAGAATGAGTTGAGTTCAGATGGAAACAGAAACAACAGATGGCATTCGATAGTTTAAAAGCATTTCTAAGTAAGCAATTCGTGTTGATGTCACTAGCTCCAGGTCAGCCCCTCCCCCCCTCCACCCAACACTAATCTCTCCATCTCCGCGGTTACCATGTTTCCGATATTGATCCAGCGGTTACCACGTCTCCGACATTGAACCAGTGTTGTGGAATTTGTATTTACAGAGAGAGAAAAATTGAAAGAAATTCCAGATTACACAGTTCTCATTTTCGGTATTGAACCAGATGTGGAATTTGTATTTAGAGAGAGAGAGAGAGAGAGAGAGAGAGAGAGAGAAATCCCATATTACATAGTTCTAAGTTCTCTGTTGTTCAGTCTCACAGCACCTAAGCCAGCCTCAGCCTCATCCTCATCCTCATCCTCATCCTCATCCATTGGCTACGCCATCGCCACAGCCATCTATCATCGTCTATACGTCGCCGGTATAACTAACATTGTATCACCTCTCGCAGCGCCGCAACCCTTAACAGTGCAATTGGCTCCTCCATCGCTTCATCCGTCTCTCCATCGCCGATTTCTCACATTACTACTCACGCTACCGAGTGGCATATCTAAATTCAGGTAATTATTTTTTACATAACCACTGCTTATTCCACCATTATAAACATTCACAAACCCACTTTGAAACCATCTTGTTCTTTCTTCTTTTGTTTTTGGAGTTCAAATTCTAACTCCAGTTCACAAAAAACTTTTCAGAGAAATTTTCAAAACCATATTCTTCATACATTGTGCATAATCATATGTATGAGTAATCTTCAGTGCGTGAATTTTATTCATCTTTTAACATAAAAAATTAATTTCAGTAAAATATATAATAACAAAATTAGCTAATAAATTAAAGTAGTATATATTTTACTAAATCTTTTCTGGAAAAAAACCCTCCATTTCTTTCCTTTAAAAAACTTATCTGTAAACAATATCTATTTTTTTAAGAAAACTTAATTATAGATTAACTACAAGTTTTTTCTTCCAAATTGTTGTATTTTTTAATTAATTATAGTTTTTTTAAACATATTGTTTCCATGAATGTGTATTTTTTTTTCTTTAGAAAACATAATTAAGAACAATGTGTATTTTTTTCGAAATTAGGTACATGTTTTCTTTTCGAAATTGTTATTTTCTAATTAATTATAGATTATATATCTATACTATCTATACAATACTAAAAAGGAAACACCATCAATGGATTCTTGAAGCCAACCGAATTTTTCTTTCTCAATTTTTCGTTATTTTTATACATTTCAAATTAATTTGAGTTGCGCACGCATCATTATGCCCCAAACACTAGTTATAACAAAAAAAAAACACCTTTTGAGATATTTCATAATGATGCAACAGAAAATGATTGGAGAACATAGATAAAGAAGTTCTTACAAAATTCATCAATAATAACTGATCGAACTACAAAGTTTCGAGCAGTGGATTATGTATTATTAGAGAATGATCTATTTCGAAGATCTTTAGATGTGCTATTACTTTTATGTATAAATCAATTCAAAACTATAAAAGTAATGGTTGAAGTACACGAAGAAATCTGTGGATTCCATAAAGTGGGAGAAAAAATAAGATGGTTGATTAAAAGATACGGATATTATTGGCCATCAATAAGAAAAGATTGTATGTCCTATACAAAAGGATGTCAAGAATGTCAAAAGCATAAAACTATTCAAAGAGTTCCAACTTTACCATTACATTCGATTATAAAACTTTAGCCATTTAAAATATGGGCAATGGGCTTGATAGGTCAGATACATCCGCCATCTTCTCAACAACAGATTATTTTACAAAATGGGTTAAAATAATTCCTATGAAGAATGTAACTTAAAAAAAGTATAATACAGTTCATAAAAGAACATATAATCTATCGATTTGAACTATAGCAATCAATAACTGTGGACCAAGAGATTGTATTTAATGGTAGCAAAATAAAGAAATTTGCCCAAGAATATAAAATTCAAATTATTAATTCTATACCCTACTATGTCTAGGCAAATGGGCAAACTAAAGCTACTAATAAAATAATTAAAGTAACCTTAGCAAAGATTATTGAAGATAATCCCAAGAAGTGGCACGAATTACTTTCAGAAGTTTTATGGGCATATCGAACATCAAAAAGAGATAGTATACAGACTACCCCATTTGATCTAGTGTATGGTCATACGACTGTGTTATCTATGGAGGTAACTGTTCAGTCACATAAAATAACCCTCTATAGTCATTTATCTAATGATCAGTACTATGAAGCTATGACAATAGAGTCAGATGATCTCGAAGAAAATAGACTGTAAACTTTTACTAATATTCAAGCCCAAAAAAAGAAGATTGAAAAGGCCTTCAATAAGAAAGTAAGAAATAAAAATTTTGCAGAAGATGACTTAATTTGGAAAACTGTATTTCCATTAGGATTAAAAGATCCTGAGTTTGGAAAATGGCCACCAAACTAGGAATGCCCCCTTTGAATATCAAAAGTATTATTAAAAGGGGCATACCATCTCGAATCTCTTAACGGTGAGTTACATAAAAGAACAATCAATGAGTGCTTTTTAAAAAAATATCATTCAACTATGTGGGAAGCAATGAAAGAGCATTAATGTTTTCATAAAAACCAATCTTTATAAAAAATCGCTTTATCGAAAGTCATACAAATGAAGCCTTAAAAAGTTTCCATTCAACAGCTAAGGCTTTAAATTTGAATCGTGATTGAACTATGTCATCTAAAGCAGCCTGGACTTTGACTGAGCTGTTTTCTCTTCGAAGAAGAAGGCTTTCTGTTTCATAAATCAGAGATTCTTTCTCTAACTTTAGTGCATGCCTTGCAAGGCATACTTGTTGAAGTCTTGCCTCCAATTGATGTTCTTCCTCGTAAAGTTGATGGTTTTTCTATTTGATCTAGAGAGCTTTCTCGCGATTAGTAGAAACTACTATAGAGATAGCCTTCATAGACTCGACATAGGCATGTCGTGCTTGGATGATTTTTTGATAGTATTGAGCAAGAGCTATGTTTTTAGAAAGCTCAACGGCCACCACAGAGAACTTTGCTTGCTGTTCAGGGTTAAAAACGATTTTGACAGCAATTGACAGTTGGTTAATACAAGAAGTTAATTCTTGAGATTTCGAAGATATTAATTCTTTGAAAGGAAAAGCAAGAAGAGTATGAAAATGATGTAATGCTTGCTCGATAGATAGGTCAACGGAAGGCTTAAAAGGAGTACTGGATACACTAGCTATGGAATTGGTGAAAATATCCATACAGCTAAGAAAAGAATCAAGAATATCCTCTGAATGAGTGTCCTCTATTGGAATGCTTGATGCATCGACTTATAAAGAACATATATACCAAGGAGATGTTAATAGTCACTGAGGAAGATTTGAATATTTAAATTGATGATGTATTACTAACCGAAGAAGATATAGGTGCCTGGGGAAGATCATTTAATCAATTCAATTCTTCTTCGACAACCACCATAGGTTCTTCAATTGATTTAGTAGTATGAACTGTTTCAGCAGAAGGAACCTCATTAGTTGTTGTAAGAGGATTGAAAGGCATTTCTTTTTGCATCTCTGCAGGAGATTCAACGTTTTCTTCGAAAGGGGTTTCAGCCTCGATGGGGGGGAATGCAGTGTTTGATTCCATTGTTTGATTCTGAACATCAACAGTGAATATAGGAACATAGTTGGGGTCACGCGACTGGAATGAAAATAAATTTTCATTTAAAAGTTGTTGTTGGAGGTAAACGAAAGTATATTGGTTAAATTTTTTATTTTTTTACCTTTGGGTAAAACACTTTAATCTTTTTTCCTCCACGTCTGAATATAGAAGCTGAAACTCTGTAAGTCTGATCAGAAATAGGGATTTCTTCATCAAGAATGGGACTTAAAGAACCTTCGCGAACTTGGTCTTCTAAAAGTTCTTTTTCTTGTTCAACTTCATTTCTTTTATTCTTTTCTTCAATTTCTCTTCTCCTTTCAAACTTCTAAGCCTGTCATTCTTTTATAGTTGCATTTTCACTCTTTCTCGTCTTTATTTTTCTTTCCTTACTTCGTCTTGCCCCTCTACTTTTTATGATTTTCGTTCCTCTTCCTCTTTCTTTTTCATCATTATTTCTTTCTCTTTCTCCATTTCTTCCTTTTCTTTTTTCTTCTGTTCTTCTATACATTTCTTTCGAGTCTCATCTTCTTTTGATTTTCTTATCTGATCATCTTCTTCTCCTGTCTTCTTCTCTGCTTCTTTCTTCTTCTTATTTTCTTTCTCTCTCTTAGTCTATCTTTTTTTTGAAGTAGCATGAGTCATAAAAGCGTCTTTCATAAGCCCATCAGTAGGGGATTTAGAAGCAACGTTTCTCTTTTTGGTATAAATAAAAATTCATTTGCCTTTATCCTTCGAGCTTGTCTGAGATAATTTCAACTTATCAGCTAACGTCTGATCATTAGAAGAAGTATTTGAATCTGAACATCGAATTGGTTGTGTTTGAATTTCTTTGATAGGGGCACAAGGTGTTGGAGCAACAACGGTAGGAATTTCAATTTCAAAAATTGTAGAAGCTTAATGATTAGAATTGAAGAAAATAATAGTAAAAGTTAAAAGAAAAAGTTCAGGATATTACCTTGAATTAAGGCATGAAGTCGATCTTGTCAATTCTGGTATGACAATTGAGCTTGATAAAAATCCTTTGAAGAAATGAATAGGGTGAAAAAAATGATAGACCACCATGAGTCAAAAAGCTGGTGTGGTTAGACTTGAAACTTGAAATTCAAAAAACTTAAAAAAAAAAGGAGCCTTTGCAGATAATTGTTGTGAATAGAAATAGCCACTTCTATCCCCCTTATCTAAGCTCTATTCTCAACAATTTCATGGAATGATGAATGCATGAAAGGTAATAGGAATCCTTAAATAAGTCCAAATTGCCTCGCACATTGACTTGAAAAATAATTCTCAAAATTGTAATTGCAGAATTTGCTGAATGATATAGAACCACCAGTCAAAATGTATCGAGGAATCAACACACTGGCCCAAAATCTTTCTCGACGAATGATATCATATTCAGATAAAGGAGAGAAAAAATCATCTTGACGGAATGTTAAGTGAGAAGAAGAAAATTGAAATTGGTGAAAGGGCTAAAATTTCTGAGGTTTTTTGACAGGAGATAAAGAAAAGAAGATTGAAAAATAATATTCGAAAGAATATTTGGTGTGATCAGAATACTGAGACAAAAAATAATCAGCATAACTAAGACAAGGGTCACCAATGATAGTGTTATACCTGAGGTCGAGTTGAGAAAAATAGGCATATAACCACGCTTAAAAAAGTCAAAAAGGACCTCTACAACTATCAGATATTCTTTTTTCGACAAAGGTGAACAAGCCTTTGTATAGCGTGCCTAACACAAAAAGGGCTAAGGCAAGCTTCTTTCGTTGTGCCAAACAAATGGCAATAGGAAGGTATTCTCTGGTCACTTTGATACCAGGAATGGTAAGAAGAAAGCGGCAAAGCCAAAAGAGATAAAATAGTATAATCTCTTTGAAAGATGGAGAAGCAGTGGAAAGAACATTATAAATTTTTAACACCTCTGAACACCCCATCCCTAAAACCTTTAAAAATTTCTCTACAGTAGGATCAGGGGTTAATAAAGCACTTACCTCCAGGCCCATCGATGGAAGGCCAGTAAGGTGAATGACATCCAAAATCGTAGGGGAAAGGAACCCACAAGGCAGTAACATTGTATTGCACGATGTGGACCAGAAGTAAGCAGCAACACTAATTACCCATTTGTTCATGTCTAGGGTATAAATAGAAAGCATGATGGTCTCTCTTATGCCTAAGGAATCCCAACATTTCCCAATGTACGTTTCCATGCGAGAAACCCAATTTCTCCAATCGGCTCTAGGATTAATCCAAGTGCGAAGCGGTGACGGCCCTTCCCATTTCGTCTAATTTAAATGAGGACGATGAAGGAGAAAAAGTTCATTCGGAGTCAGAGGGTAGCTTGAAGAAAACGATTCGTGCATATTTGGTTAAAAAACAGGCCCAGTATGTACGAAGAGCTTAAATTAGGCCTTGGAATCAAAATCTCATGATTCCCTTGTTCATTCATGAAATCTTGCAGTTCTTGGGGATATCTCTTGGTAACTAAAACCTCAGATGAAGGTTTAGGATTCTTCTTAGAAGCCATGGCAATGGAAGTTAAGGAGGTTCAAGTGTGGACAGAGAAGATACAGAATGACGTTAAGGTTTTTACGCGCGCGATTATTTAAAAGACATTTCTTTTTAAGACCCTGTTTAAAATGTTGCCGTTTTGATGATTAAAAGAACTATGAGGCATTAAATTAAACTCATTTATTGGGTTTAAAAGGATTCAAACCCAACCAATGAGGTGGGCATTTGTTTACACCATATTTTATTAATAATAACGACAATAGTTAAATAAGCCTATCGGATATTGTAAAATTAATAACCCATTGGATAAGTTTTATTGGTAATAACGAAAAGAGTTAAATAAGTCTGTCGAAAGTTGTAAAAATAATAGCTTATCAAATGAAAAAAAAGTCATTGAAACCTTTTTAGGTTCAATAAGTAGTTCATTTCAAATAACCCATGTCAAAGTTAATTCTTGGGGTACGAAAATAATATTAGTCTGGGAATTAGTCTGGAAAGGTGCTTTGAGTGAATTATTCAGAAATAAATTCACGTGTCGTAGCAAAAGGAGTATAAAACACACGTTTGTGATAACTGCCCCAGTTATTTACACATTCTTCTGTGCAGTTGAGGCACGATTAGAGCAGTTAAATGGCACGTCTAGGCAAAAGTGACAAGTGTCAAGTCGAGGTTTGGAGCTGTAAGAGGCGGTTAAGAGATTGCTGACATCATGTAGCAGTTCAAATACGATAAATCAGTTATTAGAAGTTACCAACGGTTACTAAAAATAGGTTTATAAATAAATTAATTGCAATGAAGAGAACACACACAACTTGAAAAACTGCCTATTTTTTCTTTTTATCCTTTTATTTTTCTTATAATTTCTCATTCCAGTTCATCATAGGAGTAGATCTTAATCTTTGTAATTGGTTCTCTGTCGAAGTTAATAAAATTTTGATTTTATTGCTTTGATTTCATCATCTGTGACTTTTGTTTGGCGAAGTTCTGGAATAAGGCATAGAACCTAGAAACAATCGTTTGATACTCGAAAGAGAATTTTCTTTCGAATGAGATTGATTTGTTATTTTGGTTAACAACACCACTGTGGCGGCAAAATTTTGGGATTTTGGTAGTTCAAAAATAAGAAATTTCTTAAGATGTTTATAAAATATCTTAATACCTTAAAAGTCACATTTTCAATTTTTTTTTTTGTTGAAAATAGAGTTGCTACTTGATTTTTAAAAAAAATCAAGAAAAATAAAAATGGGTATTGATCTTAAAAACGTTAACCAGAGAAAAAGGGTTCGAGAGCTAAGGTACGAATCGAAAAAAGTGTTAGGCACCCCGTTCACCCAACCGTAAGGTTGGCCTCTACTAATTATCATTGATTTTTAATAAGATTTCTCAAATGGATACAAATACAGAAAATAGAGGTGAGGAGAAAACATCTAAAATTAAATACGAAAAATACATAACATATGTATATAAAATACCGAAACAAAGCAAATAGGCAAAGAAAACCCTAAGTCCTATGGTATGTAATTTCTAATTAGATGATATATGGAGCAAACCCGTATGGTATGATTCAAAAGAGCAAAAATAAACTAAAAGAAATCACTAATTATGAACATAAATCTTCTAACAATTTAAAATAAACTAATGTGAAAGAAAATAAATAAAACATGCATATTACCAAAATAAACAAGATTAGAACTATCATGATGACCTCTACCAAAGAAGAATGTTAAACTAAAATAAAAAGTGTACAAAATTCTATACTCAAAAATTTAATGATAAATGAAAACAAGTAATAAGAATTTTATGCAATCTTTTATCCATACAAAAGAATGTTTAAAGAGTTAACTAAAAGAAAAGAAAATAAAAGAATATTTACAAAGAAGATTTAATAAAAGATTTATTAGAGATTCTATAAATTTTATAAAAAAAATAAAAATAAAATAAATGTTATAAAAAAAAACCATGCTACATTAATAGGTTTTGTGAATTTTGGTATTAAACGAAATAAAAGAGAAGACAAATAAAAAAATGCAATTAAAAAAAATTAACTAATATTAAAATTTTTGGTGTGTTAAAGAGAAGAAAAATCAAAACTATTAAAGAAAATTAGACAAATATTAAAGATAAAGGAAAAGAAAAATAGAAGAAATATTATTACAGGATTTAAACTAAATACAATGTGTGTAAGAATAGCAACCAAGCAATTATTTAATTGAAAAACATGAATGTAGTATTGATAATTATATTCACATAAATATAAGTGTATTAATTATGACAATAACAACATCAAAAGATTATAATTGCCAAACATGTTAGCAGTATTTAATGAACTTCTAAAAGAGATTAAAGTATAAATGTAAAATGTTAACACCATTATAACTGAGAAATTAATAAACGATAGTCAAACCATGTGCATTAAACTAAACTCACACTTACAACATAAATGAAATAGTGAATTAAACTAACTATAGATAAAATATGAAAATTGAAATTAAAGCTAAATCGATCACTCCAAAAGAAAGAAAATAGAGATAAAAAGATCGAGAATCCAAACAAAATACTTAAATCGCTAATGAATCCTCGAGTCGGGGAATAGCGATTGGTGTTTCATTCCTCAAGCAATGATTCAATCCAAGTTAGGGTTTTAGTATTAGTGTCAGAGGTTCGACTATTGGTACTTTTGCAGGGTTTCGGCGTCGGGACTCGTACTCTCTCGATATTTCGGCAGAGCTTCTCTCACTAAAAATCTATCCTGAAAACGTACCAATGGGTACAGTATTTATAGAATTCTTTAGCCAATGAAATGTTGATAAGTTTTGGGACACGTCAGGCCATTTGGAGTTGGCGGTCACCAGTATGGATATGGCGGTCGACACAAAAAGTGCAGTTTTCAAGAGGTTTTGTTGGCGGTCACCACAATGGAGTTGGCGACCCCAAGATTCAATGTGACAGTCACTGCTTCTGGCTAGAGTTTCCAAGAGATTCTAATGGCGGGCGCCACATTAAACATGGCGACCCTAAGATTCCAACATGGCGGTTCAATGATGATTGCAGTACTGGTTTGAAAGTTTTGATCATTAGGTTCAAATACCGCGCTAGGATTATTTTTTGAGGATCGTACTGAAGCAGCATTCTAACTGTTTTCATCATCGAATTCACCCGAATCAACCTAAGAATAGACGAGATCAAATTGAGGTGTCTACAACCACATAATAAACAAGAAAAAGTATCTGAATTCCACACAACATAACTTTATGAACTTTATTACACAGGGAAAAAAAATTTAAGTGTCTGTTTAGGATATCTAAAAAATTTGGCTTTAAGATATTTAGCTTTTCAAAAACAAAAAGAAATAAAAAAAATTAGGGAATTTGGGATAATTTCTTATAATAGCTCTTTTGCTTTTTTATTTTTTATTAAAATATTTAATATACCCTTATTTTTTTCTTTTAAGTTGTAGTGTTTGAAATTTTGTCACGATTTTTTGTTTTTGTGAGGAGGGTTAATTTTTTTTAATTGAGAATATTATAGTAATTTTAGTTTTAAAAAAGATGGAATTTTTGGAATGTGTATATACTTTTTTTTTCTTGAATTAAGAGATAAAAAAAAGTTAATTAGCTTTTTTGAAAAATCAAACAGTATGATTTAAAATTTGACTTTTTTACCCCAACAAAAAAATTAATAAAACCAAACAAGGGCTAAGTACACACATGATTACACAAAACTAAACAAAAACCTGTCACAAGGCTGTGGGACTCTCAGTGCTGTTTAAACACCATAGTTCTCAAACTTGTTCGAATTATTCTTCAATATAAAACAAAGTTCCAATTCAATAAATTGGGTAATTTATGGTGGTTGGTGTTGCTGAAATTAATAACTTATGAATTATAACTAAATAAATGATAATGATTACTTATAGTAGAAGTTACGAGTGTTTAAAAAAAATGCTAACTTATACCTAAAATTAGTTATTTATAAAAAAAATAACTATAATTTGTAACAGAAGTTATAAGTATTTGGAATAAATATTATAATGTATTACTAAAATTAGTAACAAAAAATTATAAATTATAAATTTCAGCGATGCGAAACACCGCCCATTATCACTCTTTAGTTTTTTGCAATATCATTGCTTATATTACTGCATTTTTTTTATTTTATACAATATATTTATTGCAGTTAAGCTAATGATAAAAATCATTAATAAGATGTAAAAAATCGAAAGTATTAAAATTAAGTTTTTTTGAGTATAAAATATTTTTCAGTTTTAAAATTATTTTTGGCTTATAAATAAAAAGCAAAAGTTGTGAGAAAGTATATATTTTAAAAACTAAAAAAAAAAAACAAAGCGTT
>JAULJZ010041886.1:0-14482 GCA_032270985.1 Heliamphora pulchella
GCTCAATGCAAGAAGGTCTTGAGATTATGGGTCAGAGTACAATTATAATTCTTTAGTGGTGTGAACTGTAATTCAGTATTTTATGAAATTTGCAAAAATTGCTGCTTGTCTTTCCATAATTGCAGAAATCTTTAGTAGGTGGCTGTGGTCCACTGAAAGTTTAACTCATAATTACTCCCCAGGTCCCTGCTATAGCCCTATATATATGCGAGTAGGATGAACCAGTTTTGATGATTTTATATCATTATTATTATGATATTATTTTTTCTTTCAAGACTTAAATATATATATCGGGGTTCTGCCGGTACGAGTTCTCGGAGAATCGTAACCCACACTACGTTCGAGAATCACGTAAGGGAATACAATAGAAGATTTGACTGGAGTTTCAACTCGGAATCAAGTCGTAGTTGAAGATTAGATTGACAAAAGGTATTTTTCTAAATTAACTTTGGTTGCACGGGCTTTATTTTGATCGTTCTTCGTCAAAATTTTTATCTGGATCCTGTTTCGGCGATTGCCCATCCTGTTAATTTTTTATCAAAAATCGTTTACAAAAATAATGATCTTGGCAGTATTACCTCCAACACATGTCACCCGAGACGGAAGGGGCCCACACTCGGAGGTGAGAAGAGTTGGCTCTAATACCATCTGTAACACCCTGATCCTTCTCATGGCAATGATATTATTTGTTTTGGGCAAAAGACCTCACGATTTTGTTCTTTTCAAGGGTTAAGCATCCTTGCATTGCTCCCGCCAAATCATGCTTAACTACGGAGTCCTACTAGGGTCTCTGCTACCTGGGAAAAGGCCTCGTTGCCAAATAAAGGTCCAGGATTTTTTCTTTATAACTTAAGAACTCCCTCTCTCTCTTTTCGACGTGGGATACCAGGACATCGCACAAGGCTTGGGGGATTCATTCGAATGATTCTAAATCTTCAAAAATCAGATTGAAAACTCATCAAGAAACAAGTGAGGAGGCCCAGGAAGTGACAAAAAGATGAAGACGGAGGCCTGGGAACCAATTCTTGTTCAACTCTTCGTGGATTCGAGCCAAAACATGATCGGCTAATCTTCTTCTTCTTAGAGGATGGTGAACCCCTAGTTGGTATTTTAGGATTACTTTAGATTTCTACTTCTTTTCTATTCAAATTAAGTTCATTGTATGATTTTAAGATGTTGGCGTTTGATCAACGGGTTTTTGATTTGATTATCTAGTTTATGTTTTTACTTTCTGTGATTGTAATAACGAGACTATGCAACTATTATATGTTCTTGTTCTTATCCAAACATGAGATATCTTTTGCTCGGATAGGACAAGTTGTGCCGAGATCAACCGGAGATGCGTACCACGTCTAAGATAAGATATGTCGGGTTTAGATTCGACCTTATCCTTTTGATAATCCGTGTTAGTCTTATAGTCGTGATTGGATTGAATTAATTGAATGAATGAAATACAATTTAAATAAAACTAAAATACTCGTTAGGATGGATTCAAATTCTTAGAAAATCTTTTCTCATGTAAATCAAATCTTTTATTTTCAATTTAATTTAATTTTAGATTTTTTTTAGATTAAACCAAACAAATCTTTTTTATAAAAGAGAATTGGATAATATTTTAAGTTGCGAAATTGTAATTCCGTCCCATAGTCCCTAAGGAACGATATCTGGATTTAATCACTATTCTACCAAATAGTAGTTAATTTTAGGATTTTAAATATTTATTTTGGTACGATATGATAACGAACTAATTTTTGGCACCATTACCGGGGACAAAAAGTCCGATGACGTATTTTCAAAATAGTTCTTATTTTAATTTGTTCTTTAGGATTTGTTTTGATAGTTTAAGATTTTTGTATAGTTTTTTTTAATTACTTTTTTGTTAATTAACTACAGGTTGCTCGGCATTAAAAGAAGTCTAGTGCGGATACTAAATTTTTACCAAAGCATTGTAAGTTTTTTATTAATTTTTAAGTAATTAAAAAACACTCAATTTTTTTTATCCTCATTCCCAATCCCTCATTCTTATCCCAAATCTCCAAATCCCTCAAATTCCTCATCCGTATCCCTATCCTATACCGCACCCACCCTATCCTCCTTATTATTATTAATTTTTTTCTTATTTTCTTTCTTTCTTTTCTTTTTACTATTTTTAAAAAAAAAATTGGCCTATTTTAAAAATTATTTCGAGAGTTTTGAAATTCATGATTATCTATCATTAAGGACATGGGATAACTATTTGCAGCCCACGACAATCAATTCTACATCTTGTGTGATTTTTTCAACCAATATAGGCACTTTTAATGTGCACTCCGAAGTGACTATGTTGTTTCTTAATTTTCATAGTTTAAATTCAAAAAACCCATGTGAGTATATTGAAAATTTTGAGCAAATTTGTTCGACTTTGAACTATCCAAATGTTAATGAGGAATTTTTCATACTTCATTTATTGCAATATTCTTTAATAGACAAGGCTCAGGAATGGCTTTATTCTTTACCACCAAAATCAATCAGAACATGACAAGAAATGCTTAAACAGTTTTTGAACAAGTTTTTCCCACCATATGAGACTCTTCTTATTAAACAACAAATTGTGAATTTTGCTCAAACTAAATGAGTCTTTTGCACAATGTTGGGAATGATTTATATTTTTGGTATTATCTTACTCATGTCTTAACTATGAAACATGGCATCTTATTCAATTTTTTCGTAAAGGTTCAAATTTTGAAACGCGCCGTTTTATGAAAATCATGTGCACTGGTGGATTATTAAATCAAACTGCTGACAGAGGCTTGGACTTATCTTGACAATTTATCTCAAAATTCACAATTTTGGAATTCAGATAAAATTGATAAAATCAATTCTCATGCTTTAAAAAATGATACAACAGAGCCACTTCTAGAAATTGAAAAGGTTCAAGATGAATGTGATATTTGTGAGACTGTGGAACACGTAATAAATGATAATCTAGAAATCATAATTTCTAAGTCGATATCACCTAGTCCAATAAATGTCACAACTATAAAAAATATTGATTTGAAAATTTACTTAGAGATGGAATGGACATATGACCATAATTTTAATAGTCTTTCTCAAGTGCCTTCTGAATTTTTTGTTGATATGCCACCACATGAAGAGACATGTGAGGAACGATTGCAAATAGCTGTACCTTGTGAATTTCAAAACCAGACACTTTCGATTTTTGATAATAATGAAAATATTTCTGATAAGTGTACTGATCAATCAAAACTTAACCCCCATGATAAATTTTCAAAATCTTAGACTTATTTTGATAAGGACACATATTCTAACTTGCAAATTTGTATATATGATTCTTATCTAGTTAATTACAAGAAGCAGAAAAGGTCGACCTTTTTCTAACGTCTGGCTGAAGACGTTAAACTTAGCTTTTCTAGGAGAAAACTCATATTTTTCTTTGCTTTCTTTACGTGTTAAAAAAAAGTGTTTCTTTTCATTACCTTGTGAATATTAATCCATATGTATTTCACTGTTTTGATATCTTTTCTGGATGCTTGGCACTAACAATTTTCAAAATAAGCGTTTTTCTCAAACTTTTCAGATTAGGTGAAATTTTATACCTTTTTATTTTTGCATCCTATGTTGGTTTTCATTTAATAAGGACATTGGATAGTTCATGTTGGGGCGTAAGCATTTCACTTTATCAGTTTAGTTTTTGTTTTAAAAAAATATATTTGTGAGAAATTTAATTTGGAATTATGAATCTTGTACCCTAGATAAATTAAAGCGTGTTATTTTTGGGTTGCTAAATTTTTTTTATGAAAAATGGACTATGAACTTGTACACTCCGCTTTATGTACTGCACACTCAGCTGTTTATTTAATTTTCATGCTAATGAATGTCGATAGTGAGAATAACTTGAAAAACAAAAAAGTAGAAACTTAACCCTTAGTGAGCTTTTGAGACTATCATTTTTTTCTGACGGATTCTTCTACATTTACTCGCATGATCTTTTGTTTTCTGCGTGCATTTGTCGTTTGACAATCTCATCATTTATTCATTTTGATTAAAAATTGAGAACATCATTATAAGTTTTATTTAGAATTTTCTAAAAATAAGGATCATGCAAAGGACTATGTCAAACTTGAAAAAAGATTTTAGGTCATGTTTCTATATTTGAGCATATTCGTATTTTTTGTTATTAAATTGAACCTAATCCTCCCTTTTGAGCCTTTTACATGTAAATTGTTTCTTATTCCCTTATTATATTTGAAAATGTCATGTGAACAGGTTAGTGGTTATATGGATAAAATAAAGTCTACAATCAAAAAGGGTGGAAGAGTTTGTACAAAAAAAGAGAGAAAAAAAATGAAAAATGAAAAAGCAAGCAAAAAAAGAGAAAAAAAAAATGAGCAATTGAGTGGCATACAAAAAACAATGATTGAATAAATGAAAAAATACAAAATCCTGTGGAATACAAAATCAAAAGTTGGCTTTGGGAATGGTGAATGTGATAAATAAATAAAGAAAATGGAGAAATGAGTGGTGTTTAGCAATTAACTTGTTCCAGGATATTTTATTCACTCAACTTTAACCCTGATACACATTTGTCCTACCAAACGCTATAACAAAAAAATAAAGACATATTTGATCCCAAGAATGACATGGTCAGATGTGTGAAAATAACTAATTGAAAATGACGAATGAAGCATGCATCGTATATTCTCAATAATTGACAATCTAACCACAAGATTAAGAGCCATTCTTTGAATTCAGCATATTTTTGTGTCAAAAGTATGTGAAATATATTTATTTTAAAATTTCTCAATCAACCTCGTGGTGTTGGAGGAAGTTACTTCAGCTTAGACCTCTCATCAAGAGTTTTGTGAGATATGAGATTGGAAATGGGGAAGACACTTTCTTGTGATTGGACCCTTAGCACCCTTGGGGTTATATTGTTGAAGAGAGGGGCCCTAGAATTGTTTATGACTCGGGGTTAGACTAGTTGGCTAGAGTTAAGTCCATTATTGATGGGAGTAGTTGGAAATGGTCGTCGGCTGTCTCAATGGATTTGATTGAGCTGGCTCGGGAGGTTAGTTTCTCTCCTAATGCGGTTAAAAAAGATAGTATTCGGTGGCTTCTTAGTGGTGGCAAATTTACCACTGGCGCCTTGTGGGAGGAGATTTGTGCTCATAGCCTCGACCTATTTGGTGCAATTTGGTGTGGTTTAAGCATCATTTCCGTAGGGTTAGTTTTTTTCATTTGGATTGCGGTGAGGGGTTGCCTTAATATTGGAGATAAGCTTAGGATGTTTGGTTTGAACTGTGACTTCCAGTGTAGCCTTTGCTCAGGTAGCCTGAAAACCCATGATCACCTCTTCTTTAATTGTCCGTTCTCTCGAATAGTTTGGGAGTGGATTCTTGGAAAGTGTGGGTTGGATTGGTCGGAGTCATCATGAGATGGTCGGTGGAACAGGTTTGTGATCTTATTAGGGGAAGATGCTCTACCCGACGTAACATTCCTATATCTTCTTCCAATTTGGCTATTCAAGGGGAATGGAGTCTTTTAAATACCATTTTTTATTCTTACGACTAATTCCTTTCTCATTTTGGTACAGTGTTTGGCCAGCATGAAGTTCGAGGGTTTCTTTACTCTCTTGAAGCTCAATGTTAGTATGGCCTTTTTTTGTCTCTTTTACAGTTTGCTTTTGCGCAAATCAAAGTGGAGATTCTAAGGAGCTTTGAGTTTTGGGTCTAATTCTTTCTAAGAGTGTTGAGAGATAAACCTTATACACTATACATGAGAGAGTGTTGAGAGGTTCTAACATTTTTGAACTATTTTTTGTTTCTTTTGTGCAGCATCCTCTCAGGTGGAGCTTTAGTGAGATTTGTCTCTTCTTTTTATTGGAGTTTGAGTTATACACTTGTGTGGATGTTTAGTGAGCTTAGTTTCCCTTCCTTTGAAGAGCTGAGTTCTCTTGTGTAGTTAGTTAGGTGTCTTTTTTTCTGGGTGAGTGTGTTGTATATATTGTCTTCATTTTCTTTCTTTTAAGATTGTTTAGGTCCCGTGTGCTGGCAGCCCCAAGAAGAAAGAAGCCTCGGTTGGGTGTGGATTAGGTTTGTGATTTCCTGTGGCTCGGGCAGGTTGCCTTAATCTTTGGGTTTTGCTCCCTAGCTAAGAGGGGTGTTCATAGTTTTTGTTATGTTGTTTTTGTTCAGCTATTTGTATATAGTTCAAGGTGGTCTGCTTGTTAACATATTATATCTCTAGATGGTTTAGCCTTGGTATGTTTTGTAATTTTCTTTCCTATCTGTTGTAATGCCTCGTTTTTAGCCTTCCCCTTACGGCTTATGTAAGGGACCGGGTGTGTGTGTTGTGTAAGTGTGTATGGTCTTAATTTGCTAATTGATGCCTTCAGGTAGAGCAGTTAGTGTCTCCCCTGGTGGGGGCAAAATTTCCACTGAGGTTGAAAAATGTGTACGTTCAGGTGTTTGCGTGTGTGCTGCACCCAGCTTTTCAGACCTAGATTGGAGATGTTTCTGTATCCTCCAATTATGGTTGTGTGCTGTAGATGCTTGATGATGTGGATATGCTGGATAGTTTATATTGGTGGTGTAGCTGGAGTGGATGTGGCTATTTGTTTGTCTACATATTGGCTAAAGATCAACACGATAGATAACCGGCAATCTTTGCTTTCCTCAAATCTTCTACTGTATTTCTAAATGCTGAAAACACAAACTAAGTGCATGCTTAGATCTTTCGTGTTCCCAACCCTATTTAGCTACCTTCTACTTTTTCTCCGATTATCACGTTACATGGAAAACCTAAGAAGACTTAATGATATGACGTACTGTCGACCAGGGTTATAATGCGCATATAAATAGGTTACAGTGGGGACCTAAATAGTAAATAAGACAGGAATTTCTAATGTAATTAGGAAAACTCAATTCAACTCAGAAACAATTTTCTAAAAACGTAAATTACAAATTATACCACTAAAGAATTGTAAATGCACACCAGGCCTTATTCTCAAAATCGAATTTTTGAGCTCCTGTTATTAAATATTTATTATTCTCCACACGTTGAGATTACAGATACCCATCGATTAAATTAAATTACTAGCAATTATATTTAATTGATCTCTTTAATAATTTTTTAAGACCTTCCGTTTAACTTATTTGATATGCTGGATTATAAAATCCATCTACAGGGTTTGATATAATCAAAATTTATAAGTTATCTTAAGGGGGTATCATCAATCCCTTGTTGGGACATAGATTCTATCAATAATTAATATCCACTATATACGTAATGCAGCTATATAACTTACCAAAATTATAGAACCGTAAAAGATCGCACCTTTTAATGAATCAAAATAACGAACATTAAATATACGTGTTTAATAATTATTTTGAAATTAAGAGTATAAGTACTCATAATAATCATGGGGTGTAAATTAATTTATATAGTGAGTATAAAATTAATTATCCCAACGCGGCCATATTCAATACACATAAAGTGTACTAGCACAATGAGTCAGAACTATAGTCTAAACTATATCATTTGTCATAATCAAGATAGACCTACTAAAACATAAACTACTACAATTGTACTAATGGTGTGTGTGAACCAAAACATATATTTCTCAAAAACCGATAATTTAGTCTTCTGTAAATAAGCCAAACTCTACACATCAAAATAACTACTATGTAGAATAAAAGACGCTCATGCACAATACTAAATAAATAATAAAATGCATACATTACTCATATAGATTCTCATAAAAAAGAAAAAATAGTTTTTATTAATAAATAAAAATAATACCAAAAATTCAATGTATGATTTTTAGTATACAACCTGAACACCCGAGACCTCGGAACCTAGATCCCTCGGACGCCAAATCCTCGGGACGCTGAACCCTTGAACACTCAGGACTTTAGACCCTTAGACCCTAGAACCCTCGAGTCCCCGGGTCCTTGGACCTTAGGACACCGGAGCTTGGAGTCTTGAACTCTGTAACCTAGGGTGTCACGCCGCAAACACCAGGGTCACACGAAAGCCCACCAAAATACCGTTTAAGAAAATAAGATTTGTAGTTGGAAAATCATCAACTCAAAATATATAATATTTGGATAAGAGTATCTAAGGTTCACCTCTCAAAAACAATAAACATACAGTTCCATACATGCATTACTATATCGTCTCAAGGCGTACAAAACTCTCCTTCAGAAACAGGCATTGCATGTAAAACTACATGTCTCGAAAACAGGAAAAACTATAATAAGTCTTCTGTCACCACGGGTATCTACGTCAGCTCCTCATGTTCACCAGAAAATGGTTTGCAAAAAATTTCACACCGTGAGCCAAAGCCAATAGGAACAGACTATAAAACTGTAAAGCAAGATATGCAATCATAAGCATAAAGACTCAACCACTGGAGCCAAAAGGTTTTCCTCTTAAAAACCACTAGTGTTTCGTCCTTAAAACCATACATATCATCAATGCAGATATCATGCCATAGTTAAGAAAAAACAGTAATAAAATAGTATGCTCCATTCGAGCCACACAGCCGAGTAGAAAGAGATAAAATAAAATCCTATGTACCGACTCTACCACACACACAGACAAAGGCAACAACTATAGACTCCTGCCCATTATCCTAGTCCTGAACCACTTAAGGCCTGCTAGGTAATGACAAGTTCTATACGGAGTTACAACAACGACGCCATTCACGGAGGCAACTGACTCTTTACGAATTTCCACGACCAATGGAAGAAGCATCCAAACCACGTTTACGGGGATTAACCCAAAGGACTGTAGCGAACCTACTCTGCGCTCGTTTTTGAACTTTCACCAAGGAGCAATAGAAGCCCAACTCAATACATCCACTGTCACGGTACATCTATGGAAAATATTTCAAAACCAGCCGTAGCTCAACTATGCAAAACCCATAAAATAGTTAGACATTCACATGTGTAAAAAGAGATTCAATCCATCCATAAGGAGATCTACTAGCATGTAAAAACATACTCTCAACAAAACATTTTAAAAGCTGAGACTCAACTCCAAAGATTAGCTCCAAACCCTCAGTTTTCAAATCACTTTTTGAAAACAATAAACAACCACAAGTCATATCATGTAATAAAATAAAAAAAGCGCAAAACATGCTTTTTACCCCAAACAAACAAGTTTTACACATAAAATATAACATTTGGTCAAAACGGATGAAAAATGATAAATAAATTTTGACATACCCTCACTCTTTTAGTCATAACAGTTTCTACAAAAAGAATCTTATTGTGAGAGAGGTGTCATTGGAAAGAAGACTTCTGGGGCTTCGATTTGAGTATAAAAATGACCTAATTATGAGTTTGGATTAGGGAGACATGATCAAAAGAAAAAGGCTAAAAAATGGCCCTGCTACCACAGCGCTCGCTGAGTGCTCACTAGGCGCTTGAGCGCCTCTCCAATAGTGAACAGCGCTCGTTCAGCATTCGATTGGCACTTGAGCACCCCCTAGTGTGCACTGACACTCTCGACGTTCCCTGTTTCAAATACTAAGCCCCAAAACTCTCAAACACTCACTATGATGCTTCAAGACAGATATAAACCTACCAACCCACATATTTTAACACCCACGGACATACACGAGCTCAAACCATCAAAAACCACCAAATGAAAAGCCTCAAAACCCAGCTCACCCAACCGAAAATGATTTTGAACCCAAACCCGACTTTTCAAAACATAAACTAACTTTTCATGCATTTCGAGACGGTAAAAACGCATATGATTACATGTAGTATCCCTTTAAGACAATAGAGTCTAAGATCTTACTTTAGTGAGTTAAAAACTCAACATCTCGATCCACGTGCAAAATTGAACTTTGCCAAAATGAAATTTTGTCCATATAATGCATAAACCATCGTGCCAATAACAAGGATCAGCAGTTAGATTGCCAAAAACCAAGCCCCGGGCCCTCGAGAAGTTAGAGAGAAGGTAGAGAGAAAAAAGAGAAAACTTAGCGAGTAAGTTTTGAAAAAATATCTTTCGAAAATATCTAACTCCAGATATTTATAGGCCTCCAAAATATCTTCTTTTTTTAAAAAATTCACACTGTAACTCCCAACAAGCCCGGGAACTAATCCCGCACGCATATTTAAACTCAATCATGCATCAAAATACATATAAACATGCTAAAGAAAAAATGCCAAAACGCGCGTCAAACATATATATAACTCAAAATTGAAATGAACAGGGTCTCACAACTCTCCCCCTTAAGGAATTTTGTCCCCAAAATTCACTACAAGGTCACGAGGTAAACAACTCCGGGTATCTAGCACGAACCCCAAGCTCAAGCTCCCATGTTGCTTCTTCAACCCCGTGATGAAGTCATAGGACCTTGACATAAGAAATTGTTCTCCCTCTCAACACTTGCTCCTTTGTATTCAGAATCTTCTCTGGGCGCTCCTCATATGTGACATCCCCATCAACCTGCAGCTCAGCCTAATCTAACACTTGTTAAGGGTCAAGCTCATACCTCCGAAGCATAGAAACATGGAATACGTTGTACACTGATGCTAACTGAGGTGGCAAGGCCTGATGGTATGCTACCACACGAATCCGTTCCAAGATCTCAAAAGGCCCAATGAAGCGCGGTGATAGCTTCCCACGGTGGCCAAACCTTATCAAGCCTTTACATGGCGAGACCTTCATAAACACATGATCCTCCACCACAAACTCTAAAGGTCTTCTCTTCTGATATGCATAACTCTTTTGGCAGCTCTGCGCTGTCATAAGGTGTTGGCGAATTACGGTAACCTTTTTTGTCGTCTCCCGCACTAAGTCGGGTTCCAAAACTGTGGTCTCTCCCACGTCTGTCCAACACACGGGTGATCTGTACGGCCTACCATACAAAGCCTCATACAGTGCCATTCTAATACTGGACTGATAGTTGTTGTTGTGTGCAAGCTCTGCCAACGGTAGATGATCCTCCCAAGAACCTCTAAAATCAAGGATACAACCCTCAACATATCCTCTAGAATCTGTATGGTCCTCTCAGACTGACCATCTATCTGGGGGTGAAAAGAAATAATGAACATCAAGTTCATCCCCAAAGCATCCTGAAGACTCTGCCAAAAGCACGAGGTGAAGCGTGGGTCTCGGTCAGAAACAATAGACAACGACATACCGTGTAATCGGACTATCTCTCTGACATACAACCGATTCAGTTTATCTACCGAATCCTTCACGTGGATGGGGAGAAAGGGTGAAGACTTTGTCAACCTATCAACCACAACCCATACGGCGTCGTGTCCCTTAGGTGATTGAGGAAGTCCTGACAGAAAGTCCATCGTGGCGTTCTTCCACTTCCACTCTGATATCGGCAATGGTTGTAACAATCCTGTAGGTCTCTAGTATTCTGCCTTTACCTTCAGATATGTAAGGCACCAAGAGACGAACTGCATCACATCCTTCTTCATCCCTATCCAACAGAACCGACGACGTAAGTCAGGGTACATTTTAGTGCCTCCTGGGTGCACTGCAAGACGAGAATGATGGCACTCACATAGTAGATCGGCATGGCATGACTCCGGTACAAACAACCTTTCAGCCAATCTCAAACCTTGATCTGAACTCACAACCCATCCAGCTGTGTCCTTTCCACTAGCAACACGATCTCGTATCATCTGAGCTTCTTGATCAATTTGCTGAATCTGTAGCACACGTGCAATCAACGCAGGTCGTGAAAATGCGAAAAATAAGGTAGCACTAGTCGCTGTCTCCTCGAGACACAGATTAAACTTCCTAATCTCTCCAAGCATGTCCCACTCGCGTATAGCCGCAAAAGCTAATGACCGGTGAGATCTCCTACTGAGAGCTTCAGCCACAACATTGGCCTTCCCTAGATAGTACTACAAGTCAAAATCATAATTTTTTAACAACTCCATCCATCGTCGCTGGCGCAAGTTCAGGTCCTTCTGCGAAAATAAGTATTTCAGACTCTTGTGATCGGAGAAAATCTAAAAGTGCTCACAATAAAGATAGTGACGCCATGTCTTCAAGGCAAAGACCACAGCTGCCAACTCCAGATCGTGTGTTGGGTAGTTCTTCTTATGCGACTTCAACTACCGAGAACCATAGGCTATAACCTTACCTCCCTGCATCAAGACACAGCCTAAACCGTCTTGTGATGCATCACAGTACATTGTATACCCCAAGCTTCGCTCTGGAATAATCAACACTGGCACGCTAGTCAACCTCGTCTTCAACTCCTGGAATATCGACTCGCAAGATTCATCATCGACGCGGCAAGTTTCGCAAAACCTTCACGAACCGTCGACAGTAACCTGCTAAACCCAGAAAACTGTGAATCTTAAAGACATTCTTTGGTCATTCCCAACCCGTCACAGCATCAGTCTTCAATGAATCCACCGCTACTCTGTCTGTCGACACTACGTGTCCAAGAAATCTCACCTCATACATCCAAAACTCGCACTTCTCAAACTTTGCATACAAGCGATACTCTCTCAGAGTCTGTAGAACGATACACAAGTGATCCTCGTGCACCTCCCTAGTGGGTGAGTAGATAAGAATATTATCCACAAATACCGCCACAAAACTGTCCAGATAAGGATGGAAGATTCGGTTCATCAAACCCATAAATGTGGTAAAAGCGTTCGTTAGACCAAACGGCATGACCAGAAACTCATAGTGACCATAACGAGTCCGAAAGGCGGTCTTCGCTGTGTCCTCATCCCTAATCCTCAATTGGTGGTATCCTGATCTCAAGTCAATCTTTGAGAAACAACTCGCCCCCTTCAACTGATCAAATAAATCATCTATCCTCGGCATCGGGTACTTATTCTTCACTGTCACCTGATTCAGCTTCTGGTAGTCAATACAAAATTGCAATGATCCATCCTCCTTCTTAGCATAAAGAGAAGGAGCTCCCCACGGTGAAGTACTCGGGCGTACAAACCCCCTGTCCAGTAACTCCTGAAGCTACACCTTGAGTTCACGCAACTCAGCTGGTGCAAAATGATAAGACGGCATAGATATGGGAGCAGCTCCTGGAATTAGATCAATAAATAACTCTACCTCGCGGCTCGGTGGCAACTCGAACAGATCGTCAGGAAAGACATCGGATAGTCGTAAATCACTAGAGGTAACTCTCCCCGAGCCCCATCCATCTCATCCAACGTGAGAGCTAAAAAGAGGAAACCAAGGTTGCCCTGGTTTCACACAGCACCAGGCATAGACATTAAACCCTCATCCCGGTCGCCCACAAAACAAAAACAATCTCCCGCGGGTGTACAAATTGTTACCCTCCGTTGATCGCAATCGATAAAGGCACGATAAGTGATCAGCTAATCCATTCCTAGGATGACATCGAATGTGGTCATGCCTAGAATGATAAAATCAAACTCTAAATAATGGCCAGTGACCTCCAACTCGCAGGATCTACAAACACGACTCGACGTTACATTCCCACTGACTGGGGCCTCCACGCTCAAGGCACTACCCAACAAATTCGTTTTCAATCGTAATGCAGATGCAAAAGCAGAAGAAATAAATGAATGCGATGCTCCCGTGTCGATAAGAACACTGTCCCATGATCTAAAGACTAGGAGAGTAGCTGATCATGGATGTGGTAGTAGTAGCATCGGGCACTACCGGTGCTCTAGATGATCTGGGATCTGCAAGAACATTTGCTCTGGCCTGTCCATTGTGGCCCTGAACTGTCGATTACCTGCCCGACTGTACTAAGGCGCCCCCTTCTACAAATCTAAATAGCTGGCATCCTTGGGTAGATGGAGTAACAGGTGCTCTAGTTGTACTCCAGATACTCCCTCCTCTAGGGTAGTTCCTACGGATGTGCCCAGATTGGCTGCACTTAAAACATATCACTGGCTCCCTCCCCTACACCTGCGACTGCGATTTTGCCTGAACAGGCGCTGACTCCGGCATTCTGTCGCACGATGCCTTGGCCGTCTGCATCTGTAACAAACAAGCTCTCTCTACTCCGACCGTCCCGTTGAGACTACGGAAGGCGAGGATGCCGAAGACTGCGGCTGATACGATCCCACTGGATACGAACTCAGACTAGATGTCCGTTGACACTTGTCATTGCATCCCCGGGATTGTGCACGTCCCCCGTTCTGCTGACTCCTATTGTCTCTGGCCCTGCGGGTCTCATTCAGAGTGTCTTCCACCTTCATGGCGGTCTCCACTAACTCCGTAAAAACATACATCCTGAATGCCGCCACTCGATCTCTGATAGCGGGCCTCAAACCCCTATCGAACCTCTTAGCCCATAAATCATCAGTTGGCACAATCTCCTTTGCAAACCGAGATAAGTTACTAAACTCAGCCTCATACTCGACCACTATTTGTTAGGAATGTGTACTAAAAAGCCTTGCTTTTAGGATTTTTATTCTTGATCCCTGGCATATTAATGAGAAACATTTGAGATGTTTTTGCATTCATGGTTTCATATTTATATTTG
>JAULJZ010041917.1:0-14480 GCA_032270985.1 Heliamphora pulchella
ATAGTTTTCGTTTTTCATGAAAATCGCATACGTCGTTTTTTACGGTCACGACGTCGATTCATAAAAACTTTTTTTTCCGTTGCGCGGCTCACTCTCCAACATTATTGTCCATGTGTAAGTAAATATCGCCATCACTAAGTTGTCTGATTTTTTAGAATCTCTACAAAAAAATTACAAACATGATTAATGGCTCCCGTATCTACACACCAGGTACCAGTAGATAATACTGCTAAACATGTTTCCACAACTAGTGAACAGAAATTACATTTGTTGTTCTGCTTGTCAAAATAAATTCGAAATTACTTTTTTCAGTGCCTTATTTGGTTATAGTGAAAGTATCTATCTTTTGACTTTTTTATACCAGTCTGTGGCCCACTATCTTGGAAATTGTGTCCCCCTATTTCTAAATATTTTTCTTCTTTTAATCTTTCGGCTTAAAGAGAACTTTTTTAAAAAATAAACACATTTTCTAACTTCCTAAGAAGACCCTTGGTTGTTAAAACAATATCCATATTCCTTTTCTAGTCAACATAATTAGGATCCGTAAGTTTATTTTTTTTTAACATAGTTACGAGAGAATTGAAAGCCATTTTAATCATAAGAATCGCATATTTAAAAACTATTAATTATTGTGAGCAAAATTTTAAATTTTATTTTAAAATCAGTTCCCTCTACCATTTTTAAAAAAAAAATTCGCCAATAGCCTGGTACACCGTGAATAGCATGTATCAATAGGAAGGACATCTACTATTCACCATTTGTCCAGACAGGTTAAATCCGATTAATTTTATTATCTAGTCAATGGACCGTGCCAAGTAAAAAATAAATAACTGACATAACTTCGATCTTATAAATAATAGTAGTGACTCGGATGTAGATGATACTATTATTTATAGCTAAATGTATACTATCACTTAATCATGAATCAATTGCTACGCAATGAATCCTTTAGATGAAAAAATTATTTACATTAACAATTATTCAGAATTATCCCTAAAGGGGATTCGTACTGGTAATCCTGTAATTCATTTCGTCCGATGGAAAATTTATCTGTGAATATTTTTTTTTACCCCCTTAATTTTTTAAAATATTTTTTGGAGTTATAAAATCTATTTAATTAAAATAAACTTACAATTTTCAAAAAACACACGTTGCAAAAGATTTTGATTTTTAAACCAATTTTGCGTGTTTTTATGTGTAACAAATAAAATTTTTAAATTTTATTTATTTAAAAAAATTAATTTTAAATAAAAAGTAAGAATTTAATTTTATTTCCCGTTATACATATTTTTAAAAAAATAATTTATTAAAATTATACTTTTAATTAATTCAAAAAATTCGAAATTAACCATCATATTTTTCCAAGATATTCGATTTTTTAAAAAAATCATCTTTAAACGTGTTTTAATGTAACAAAATAAAATTTTAATTTTTTTTTTTAAAAATAAATTTAATTAAAGAATATTTTATTTTATTTTTTCGTTACCAAAAAATTTAATTTTAAATTAACCAAAATTAATTAAAACAGAACATAATAAATAAATCGAAATAAAAGTATTCACGCATTTAAATAAATAAATAAATGTATTAAATTTCAGATTTTATGGTTGATCTATAACTCTTTAGCCAAAGAGTTTCTGTTTATCTAGAAAACCTACAGTCTTGTCAGAATTACAATTCTGATTTTCTATTCTTGTTAGAACACTGCAGCCAATCAGAAATTTTGTACAATTCAACTACTAAAAATCACAGTTCTGCTGAAACATTGCCACTGTCGTCTAGCCATGCACCACGGATGCCCCACTGCACAGTGCCACCGCATGAACTGTGTGCATCGCGCGCGTGCATTGCGCGATGCGTTTTTGTCGCTGCTAGTTCATAGGTTTGGGCTTCATTCATTGTTCATGCTTTGATTGTAAGTTGGACCAATTGGCTTGCTATTGAACACTTTGGCTCGTGAATTCATTCCAACATCCAAGTGTTATCATGATCCTTGTGCATTCAATAATGAATTACCATTACCACATGATTCCATGAATCTTGACTTTTTCGTTTGGGATTATTTTTGTTTCCCATTATCCAAGTGCATTGTGGACCGAATGATTTCATGGTTGTTTCCTCAAGTGCATGATAATTATATTATTCACGTGGCAGATGGCATTATTCATGCACCGAATGGGATTTTGTTTCCAAGTATTCCATTCATGTTAATCACCATGAATTCAAGAATTAGGATCACCATGGCTTTAATCTTCCTTGACTTGTTCTTCGAAGCATTTTGAATTTTGACTTTTGATTACATAAAATCAAATGTACAAGATAAATCGAAGAATAATTATTATTATTACATTGATTCTATGCTTTTAAGAAGTTCATAATCAATCTACCACGATCAACCCTCGTGATAAAAAGAAAAATTAATAATCATTAAACCATGCAATCAAACATATAAAATATAATGACCATTAATAGCTAAGATTAGATTGCCTTCAAAATCGAGTTAGCACAATCTAAATCAACCCGAACCCATGATAAAAACATACATAATCAAATATGGCTCTGATACCAATTGTTGGGACAAAGTGCCAAGATCTTAAGATTATATTGTTGAAGGCAAGATTACCAAAATCTTTGTTTTTACAAATGATTAACGAAAAAAATTAACTGGATGAGCAAACACCAAAATGGGCTCTAGATAAAACTTTTGATGACGAACGATCAAAATAAAACTCGTGCATCTGAAGTTAATTTAGAATAATACCTTTTTACCGGTCAATCTTCAACTATGATTTGAATCCGAGTTAAAGCTCCTGTCAAATCTTCTATTATATTCCCTTATGCGATTCTTGAATGTAGAGTGGGCTACAATCTATCAAGAATGTGTACCGGCAGAACCTGGATAGATTTAGTCTTAGAGGACAAGTTATGAAACTGGTTCAGTCTACCCGCATATTTATAGGGCTACAACAGAGACCTAGAGAATAATTATGAGTAAAACTTTCAGTGGAACACAAACACGTATCAGTAGTTTTCGCAATTAAGCAAATCTCATAACGGTATCTGTAATTATGAAAAACTAGCAGTGGTTTCTATAATTTTCATAAAACACTGAATTATAGTTCACACCATTAAAGAACTGTAATTGCATTATGACTCATAATCTCAAGACCATATAGCATTGAGCTCTTATTATTAAATACATAATTTATCTCTCCACGTTAAGATTCTCGATACCCAACAATTAAATTTAATTACTGACAAATTAATTTAATCGACATCTTGAAATTTCTTAAATCCTTCTACTTAACTTTTTTGACCGCCGGATAATCAAATCCACCTGCAAGGTTTGTCCCGACTAAAACTTAGAAGTGTCCTTAAAGGGGTATCATCAATCCCGATCTTTTAGGACATGGATTCCGTCAATAATTAATATTCACCATATAAATAATACCGCTATCTAACTCACCGAAAATATAGACCTAAATAAAATCGCACCCTTTAATAAATCTAAATAACGAATATTAAATATATGCAAATCAATAATTATTTCAGAATTAATAGGATAAACACTATTCATAATAATATTGAAGTGTGAATTAATTTATATAGCCATTATAAAATTAATTACCCCAAATATTCCGTTCAATACACATAAAGTGTACTGCCACAAAGAGTCGGAACAATAGACGACACTATTGTCTGTTCCCTGTAAACAAGATAGGCATACTAAAATTCTGTGCCATAGTCGTACCGATGGTATGTCTATTTCTATCTAAATGTGAACATAAAACTTATATTTTGTAAGAATCTAAAATCTGATCTTCTGTGTGTAAGTCGTACTCTACACACCAGATTAAATACTATACAGAATATTGGACATCCATGCATAACAAATAAATAATATGCATGCTTCGCTCATAAAGATTCTCATAAAATAAAAAATTAATTTTATTAAGATAAAATTAAATACTAAAAACATGATTTTCAGTATACCAACCCTAACAATCTCCCACTTATACTCAAAATCTTACTATCATACATCTGACTCACATGTCCTCTACATGACGATCAAAAGTCTTAACCAGTAAGCTCTTTGTAAAGGATTGTAAGGTTGTCTTCTGATATAAGTTTTATGTCTGACTGAAAATCTGTGTCTGTGTACTCCAAAAGTACTAAACTGTAACAACCTGATACAGACTCTAGTTGTAACAACCCGATTGATAACGACTCATGTAAAGACCCATCTCAAACTCTGAGTGTTAGTGAAAGATACTCCACAAGGCTATAGAGCACGGACGAGATTCAAAACCCTAACTCGAATTGAAAACCCAAAAACCCCAAAAAGGTCCAAACTCAGGAAACAAGACCTAAGCACCTAGAGAGTCTCCTAACATTCTAAATAAAATAAATATCATGAAATAATGAATTAAAAATAAAAAATCCTCATAAATAGGATTAAATGACCATTTTGGCTCTAGTACAGCAAAAAGTCTTAAAAATATAAATTTTGATACATGGATACCCTAAATCAAGAATTTAAGTACAATTAAGTAGCAAATGATAAAATAATATCAAAAGCTCCCCTTAGTGGCCAACCACCTGGGAAAGAGTGCCCAAAAGTGACTTTTCGCTTTCTTTTTAACTTAAAATGATGAGAAATGTATTAAATTAAGCATTATGATGATCCAATACTTTTTGAATAAGTAATATACATAATAATATAGTGTTATAGGTTAACAAAAACAAATAAATTATTATGAAAGTTCATACATAACAAAATAAGTCAAAAATTTATATATTGCCAAAATAACTTAATTTGACTTAAAAGATTACATCTATGTAATCAATTTCTATGGAAACTATGATAATACATGTAAATGCTATATTTATCATAAACCTACTAATATAATAGGTTTCAGTAGAAAAAGACACCAAAAAGATACATCAAATTAACTTTTAATGCATTTTCTTGCACAAAAGGACACGCAAACCAATGCAAAATCCCTTGATTGATGTGGGGTCAGGTTTTTGTCCCCCAAATTGACCCCTAGCTGTATTTAGCCTCCCGAAATCTGATTTTTTTCTCTCAAAGCTTGAACAAAATTAAACAAGCCCATATGAAGAAAAGAAAAAGTATAAAAGTATTAATTATTTTGTTCCCTAACTCTTTCTATATAAACTAAGCCCAAACACCTTCTTGCCCCTTAATATTTCGGTGGAGAGAGAGGGAGAAAAATCAGATTTTGAGTGTTCTTGAGGGTCCATGGGAGTTTGAGAGAAGAAGAAGAAGAAGAAGGGATCCAAGGAAGAGGTCTTTGGAGACCATAGTTTCAGAAGCCAAGTTCTATTCGTTTTCTACCATCTTTTCATCTCCCAAGAAAGTACGTAAAACTTCTAAATCTTGTGTCTATGTTCCCCCAAAATATCCCCCCACACATCCCATTAAACACTCCAAGAACCAAGAACCGAAATCAAATTGAAAAGGCGTCGTAGTAGGAAATTAGGGGCAGTTATGTTTAAAAATGATATGAGATGTTGTTGTGTGTTGTTATCTTTGAGTTTGATGACCTCTAAGTGTGCTGGAGTTTTGATATTAATGTACAAAATACAAGCATGCAAAGAAATGAAACAAAAATTTGACATGACATAAGTAGAAAACTTGAACCCTAAGAGGCTTAATTTTTGAGAACTTTGATGTTTCTTTGCTGAGATTTGAAACTCCATAACTCAATGTAAAAAATAGATCTAAGCATGTTCTTTATGTCCAGATTTATCTTTTTGTGTTATCTTCCATCAAAAGTCGATTTCAACTCATTTGCATAACTAGAACTCAAGATATTGCAATTTTACCAAAGTGTGTCAATTTTCGACCAGTCAGCACTACCAACTTGGAAACCCTAGTTTAAAGTGAGATCCAAACTTTGGTAAAAACATGAAAGTTATAGATAACATATATGTCTACCTACTCACGAACAATAAGCACAAAATATTAACTTTTGATAGGTCAAAACCCCTTTGAAAGTCTCTTTTGAGTTTCAGCCCTCAAAGGACACTTCTGTCACATATTTTTATATAACCTAAAACATCTATTTGTAATGACCTATTCCAAAGGTGGTCTACATGAATATTGTAACTAACATATTGAAGTAATTTCTGCCTAAAAATCAGACTTTAAAGCCTTGGGATAATACCCCAAAACCATTTCAAACCCTCTGTCGAAAAGCGGCTCTGCTGAGTTTTGGCGACTGACAAAATCTATCTTCTAAAATGGCCAAAACGTCTAACTTGTTTCAAACAACTACCCTTATCTCTAAACATGAAACTTATATGGAACTTGTTAAACTAGAACATACTAACAAATGGGCTCATTTGGACTTGATATGATACCCCAAAATTGAAACCAACAGAAGCATATATTTTGCAAAATCTTAAGAAAAGAGATGAATCATTTTTGCTTAGGATGTTTTGTTCACCCATTTTTCTTAGGTTTTGGCCTTAGTGTTAAACATGAGAATTGTAGAAAATATTTTTATCGAAATGGTGTATAAAAATCATAGCTTAATTCCATGTCTAGATACCCTAAAACCTTATCGGCCCTTTTAATTTAATACTTGACTTTTGGCCTTAAAATTTGTTAAGAGTATGTTTGAGTGCCCTTCCCTATGAGACCCAAGTTTTTGTATGATGATTGATTTGAATTAGTCGATTAATGTTTTTAAGTGAATGTATGATGATTTAGAACCCATGTTATCATATTTGAATCATATCTTGAGAATTATAATTTGTGCTTCACATACTTGTACCTTATGCTTTGCGCGTTATACCATGAATCTTGCCATGTTAATGCCATGCTATAAATTGTTGCATTTGAGATCAATGGTACACATCATGAGCATTGTCATTTGCATCATGGTATGTTGGAGTCTATCTGTGTAAACTGTTGTTGGGATGGACTGTGTTGAGATCGTCGTTCTTAATTCTAAGTCTAGGGCGTCCTTGGTTGCTATTTTTGCAAATATTTTAGTTTATACACCCTTGGTGTGTCCCTGGTGTTTAAAATGATTATGGCTTGTGCACCTTAGGTGCGTCCCTAAAGTTTGAAATGGTTTATGGATATTGTTGAGCACCATGGGTTCGTCGCTAGCATTCCGATTTGATGATTTAGACTTTGGGTTGATGCCAAACGAGCATTCTTGTTCTTAAGGTGGGTTTTGTGCGCATATAATTTTGAGCAGAATTTGGAATAAGGATGTTATTGGCCACCCCACACCGTTGCCATTAAGTAAAACAGCTGTGGTATGACGCCCGGTGAAGTGGTTACTATTCGTAACGAGGCGAGAATAGGTTTGGTGATCAAAGTCCCATCATGTCTACTCTCGTGATTCTTGTTGTGGAATTTTTGTTATAATCTGGGTGCATGTTGGGATGGGCATCTGCATTTCATACACGGCATCTCATGTGCATATGTTTATTAACTTGTCTGCTATCCTGTCCTAAATTTGCCTATCTTCTTGACTAAAAACTAGATTGGGTGTTGTATAGTATGTGTTGTGGTAAATTTTGTGCTGTGAGATTAGTTAAAAGGTTAGAGTGTTTTGCTTTTAAGCCTTGACTCATGGCATTCGTGCCACAGGTAGGGAGGAGTTCTTGGAGGAAGTCATCCCAGAGGGAGAAGAAAAGTTTAAAGAACAAGGTGAGTTCTAAGAGCACGTGGATCCTGCTGATTCATTCTAAGGATTCGAGACCTTTGCTTTTGTTCTTTTATTCAGTTTTCCCGTTCTTAGCGTAATTTTTGAAATTTCTTGGCAAAACTATAATAATTAAGTTCAGAACTCTTTTATGATGTAATAACTAACGTATGTAAATATGAATGAATGGTTAGAATATCCCTTTATTTATATTTATGTATGTCTTGACGTGTCCGGAGGACGAGGCGTCACAGTTGGTATCAGAGCCCATGTTTAGTGAACCTTCAGGCCTTGGGTTATGGGAGACTACGAGTTTTGTAGCGTAGAAGCTCTGTAGAGTGTCTATATTATTAAATTATCAATTATAATTCTAAAAACATAAATTTCATACCTTCAGTTTCTCTTCCTAATCGTCTCTCATATTAGGATGGAGTCCAACGTAGAGCTGGCCAGAGAACCATAGGCATCACCTGAACCAGAAGACTCGGACCCTGAGGAAGAACCCATTGTAGAACAAGACCCAATAGACGTATTTTCGTTGGCAGGGATGTTCCTAAATGAGCGGCCAGTTCATGAAAGAGAAGAGGCTGGGGAAGCATGGGCAGACGAAGAACCAGATGAGGCAGGAAACGTGGCTGATGTTGAGGTGGAGGATGAGAAGGAACCTGAGGATGATGACAGCAAGAACGAGGAGCGAGCCATCGCTTTCTTTTATGATCCATTAGAGGCACCGCCACTAGAGACGGACGATGATGAAGCAACGGACGTAATGATCTACTAGAGTCGCCAAGAGTACCGCAAGGACTATCGTATTAGAGAATGGGTATATGCAAGAGTTTTCCTAAAAAGGACGTGGAAGTAGAAAAATTTGGAGTCTTTCCCGAGATACATGGGTTCACTAAAAGTGTTGGAAAGATGTGACGAGACCATCTATCGTCTGAAGGTACCATCGAGACTCAAAGAGCTATTACGGGACAGGATGGATGCAAGGTGGATGCAAACACAGAAACCAAGAGATAAGAGAGGAATCATCAACCCGCGCGACCAGGCAATCAACTTTAACAATTTGAAAACGTACTTGGGGGTACCAATAGCCGTAATCAACAGGGCTCGCATGGGACCAGAGGGCTTTTGGCACGTGGAAGTGCAGTGGCGCTGCTACGGTATCTATGAGGCAACGTTGGAGCGTGACTCGATTATCCGCTATTTCTATCTGCATCTATTTGTCTAGACTTTAGTGCGTTGGGTGTTGTATCTTTTCTTTCGTTGGATGTTGTACGTGTGTTCTGTGAACTTTTAAAGATTGGTACACCAGTTATGTGATTAGAATGAAATGCAAATGTTTGCTGTTGAATTCTTCATAAGCTATCTCATAATCCCAACTTAAGTTCCACAAGATCTCAAATCATGAAAACAATCAAGAATTGATACAACCCCCAAATCTCAATACTCTCCTAAGATGGCTGATAGACAACTGAACCACCAGCAAGCTAACGAACTCTTAGATGATGAAACATCCGGGCTAGCCTAAGTTCTACGAAAGCCACCATTAGAACCCCACAACTCCATCTCTATGAGTTCCTTTCTCAAGCCTTTATGACAACCCTTGTACCCGATTAAAGCCCTTTGTGTGTCCTCCTTCCTAATAACACCGGTTTCGAACATTCGACAATGGTAAAGTCTTTTACCCTCATACAATTCTCTCGATCTTGATACCACCCCCTTGTGCAGTAATTTTGTGAATTCTTTGTTTACTCTCAAAATTCCAACTTGGGGAGTCGATTGGGATACTTGGATTGAAGTATGTTAGGCCAACATAACTTATGGATAAATATCTAGTTTGGCTACCCATCGCTTAAACATATCTTTTGTCAAGATCTGATGTCGCACAAATTAGTCCCGAGAACATCCCCTTTGTAATCTTTATTGGTTGTTTAACTCTTATGTCCAAATGCGTCTGAGCCTCAATCGACCTCTCAATCTGGGTCAACAATGATTGCCTTAACCTTGACCCCTTGTCCTAATCCATCCTACATTTGAACCATCTGGGTTCCACCCTAAGATGTTTTAACCTTGCGCATACTTTTAATTGTTGACCTTCAAAACCTGCCCCAAATATCTCTTAGTAACAACGAGCAAGGATATCATCGATATACTTTACTTGTGATAAGCTCAACATCTTTTGTTTCTGATCTCGCACAAGCTTGATCCTAAGGATGTGACTGGATTCTCCCAAATCCTTCATATCGAACTGCCCAAATAGCCATACTTTAACCGTAGATAATGCCCCCACATCGTTTTTAATGAGCAAGATATCGTTTACATAAAATACTAGGAAGATCACCACACTTCCCTCACACTTCTTGTATACACAGGGCTCATCCGGACTTTGATCATGTTAGGGTTGGTATACTAAAAATCATGTTTTTAGTATTTAATTTTATTTTAATAAAATTAATTTTTTATTTTATGAGAATTTTTATGAGCAATGTATGTGTATCATTTCTTTAATGTTATGCATGGATGTGCGATATTCTGTATGATATTTAATCTAGTGTGTAGAGTACGGCTTGCACACAGAAGATCAGATTTTATATTCTTGTAGAATATAAGTTTTATGTTCACAATTTAAATAGAAATTGACATACCATAAGTACAACTGTAGCACACAGAGTTTTAATAGGCCTATTTTGGTTACGGGGAACAGATAATAGCGTCATATATTGTTCCGACTCTTTGTGCTAGTACACTTTGTGTGTATTGAACGGGATATTTGGGGTAATTAATTTTATACTGACTATATAAATTAATTCATACTCCAATGTTATTATGAATAGTGCTTATCCTCTTAATCTTGAAATAATTATTGATTTGTATATATTTAATATTCGTTATTTTGATTCATTAGAGAATGCGATCTTATATGAGTCTATATTCCCAGTGAGTTGGATAGCGGTATTATTTATATGACAAATATTAATTATTGATGGAATTCACGTCCCGAAGATCGGGATTGACAATACCCCCTTAAAGAAACTTATAAGTTTTGACCGGGTTAAACCCTACAGGTGAATTTGATTATCCGGCGGTCAAATAAGTTAAGTAGAAGAGCTTAAGAAATATCAAGATGTCAATTAAATTAAATTATCAATAATTAAATTTAATTGGCGGGTATCAAAAATCTTAACGTGGGGAGAAATGGTAAGCATTTAATAACAGAAGCTCAATGCTATATGGTCTTGAGATTATAGGTCAAAGTGCAATTATAGTTCTTTAGTGGTGTGAACTATAATTCAGTGTTTTATAGAAATTGCAGAAATTGCTGCTGGTTTTCTATAATTACAGATACCACTATGAGGTTGGCTTAATTACAAAAATCACTGATACGTGTCTGTGTACCACTAGAAGTCTTACTCATAATTACTTCCCAGGTCACTACTGTAACCCTATATATATGCAAGTAAGCTGAACCAGTTTCATAATTTGTCTCCTAAGATTAAAACTGTCCAGGTTCTGCCGGTATGAGTTCTTAGAGGATTATAGCCCATACTATATTCAAGAATCGCATAAGAGAATACAATAGAAGATCTGACAGGAGTTTCAACTCGAATTCAAATCGTAGTTAAAGATTCGACCAGTAAAAAGGTATTTTTCTAAATTAATTTCGGATGCATGGATTTTTTTTGATCGTTCATCATCAAAAGTTTTTTTTCTGGAGCCCATTTCGGCGTTTGCCCGTCCAGTTATTTTTTTTCATATAATTGTTTGCAAAAATAAAGATCTTGACAGTTTTACCTCCAATAGATCAAAACTATAAGACTTAATGGCTTGACCAAACCGAGTGTTCTAAGACTTCGATGTCTGCTTAAGTCCATAAATGGATCTCTTAAGCTTACACAACATGTGCTCTTGGCCTTTTGCAATGAATTCTTCTGATTGTATCATATAGATACACTTATCAAGACTTTCATTAAGAAAAACTGTCTTGACATCCATTTGCCAGATTTTGTAATCAAAATGTGCGGCAATAGACAAAAGAATCCGAATAGACTTAAGTATGGCTACCAGCTTCTGAGTAAACCATTTAGTAATAAGCCAAGTTTTAAAGGTTTTAACCTTCTCGTCTGCTCCTCTCTTTATCTTATAGATCTACTTACATCTAATGAATTTTATCTCTTCAGATGGTTCTACAAGTTTGCAGATCTAATTAGAATACATAGATTCCATCTCTGAATTCATAGCCCTTTGCCAAAGATCTACATCTTTGTCTTGAAGTGCTTCAATGTAGTTACAGGGTTCGACATCTAGTTCTGTCGAGATCTTATCAAAAAACTCTCTCAAGAACATATACTGATCAGGTTGATAAACAACCCTCCCACTACGACGAAGCACTACATGTGTCTGTATACTAGCAGTAACACACTGTGCATAATCTGATCCCTGTGTATCAGCGCCATGTTCTTGATTTGCACTTGTCTCGATAATCCTTTCACTACGACGAGTTAATGGGATATCAGTGACATGTCCTTCTGTTCTACTAGTACTTCTTCTTAGTTCTTTTAGAATAATTTTGCTATTGGGCCTGTGATGTTGGAGGCAAAACTGCCTAGATCTTTGTTTTTGCAAACGATTATCTAAAAAAAATTAACTGGACGGGTAAACACTAAAATGGGCTCTAGATAAGATTTTTGATGACGAATGATCAAAATAAAACACGTGCATCCGAAATTAATTTAGAAGAATACCTTTTTATCGGTCGAATCTTCAACTACGATTCAAATCCGAGTTGAAACTCCTGTCAGATCTTCTACTGTATTCCCTTATGTGATTTTCGAATATAGTGTGGGCTATAATCTTTTGATAACTCGTACCAGCAGAATCTGGATAGTTTTAGTCTTAGAAGACAAGTTATTAAACTGGTTCAGCCCATCTGCATATTTATAGGGTTACAGCTGGGACCTGAGAAGTAATTATGAGTAAGACTTCTAGTGAAATATAGACACGTATTAGCGGTTTTCGCAGTTAAGAAAATCTCATAATGGTATCTACAATTATGGAAAACTAGCAACAGTTTCTACAATTTTCATAAAACACTGAATTACAGTTCACACCACTAAAGAACTATAATTGCACTCTGACCCATAATCTCAAGACCATCTGGCATTGAACTCTTGTTATTAAATATTTATCATTTCTCCCCACGTTAAGATTTTCGATACTCGCCAATTAAATTTAATTACTAACAATTTAATTTAATCGGTATCTTGATATTTTTTAAGCTTTTCCACTTAACTTATTTGACTGTCGGATAATCAAATCCATCTGCAGAGTTTGACGTGGTCAAAACTTATAAGTTTTCTTAAGAGGGTATCGTCAATCTCGATCTTTTGGGACATTGATTCTATCAATAATTAATATTTGTCATATAAATAATACTGCTATCCAACTCACCGGAAATATAAACCTATATAAGATCGCACCCTCTAATGAATCAAAATAACGAATATTAAATATACGCATTTCAATAATTATTTCAGAATTAAGAGAATAAGCACTATTCATAATAATCTTGGAGTGTGAATTAATTTATATAGTCGATATAAAATTAATTATCATAAATGTCCTGTTCAATACGTACAAAGTGTACTACCACAGAGTATCGAAATAATAGACGACACTATTATCTATTCTCTATAATCAAGATAGGCCTACTAAAATTCTGTGCTACAGTCGTATCGATGGTTTGTCTATTTTCATCTAAACTGTGAACATAAAACTTATATTCTATAAGAACTTAAAATCTGATCTTCTGTGTGCAAGTTTTACTATACACATCAGATTAAATACTATATAGAATATCGAACATCCATACATAACATTAAAAAATGATACACATACATTGCTCATAAATATTTTCATAAAATAAAAAATTAATTTTATTAAAATAAAATTAAATACTAAAAATATGATTTTCAATATACCAACCCTAAAAATCTCCCACTTATACTTAAAATCATGCTACTTTACATCTGACTCTCATGCCCTTTACAAGATTATCAAAAGTCTTAGCCGGTAAACTCTTTGTAAAAGATCTGCAAGGTTGTCTCCTGATGCAAGCTCTATATCTGACTGAAAATCTAAGTTTGTGCAATCCAATGGTACTAGACTGTCTACCTGTTAAATCAATATATAATCCTTAGTTCTTTTCAGGTACTTGATTATATTTTTTGTCGCAGTCCAATGCTCTTTTTCTGGATTAGACTGATATCTGCTAACCATACCAACGGTAAAACAGATGTCGGATCTAGTGCAAAGCATAGCATACATGAGACTTCGTGTGATGCCCTGAATCTCGAGAGCATCTAGAGTGACAATTAACTAATAAGGTTGCAAAAATTAAATAACAATAATACTCATACATGCCAAAAAGCAAAATACATAGAGTTATTTAGTACAGACCTAAATAAAATCTTTTCTCGAAGTACATCGAACAATACAAGAAATAGGTGGATAATCACAAAATAGGTACTACGTGGCCGAGGAAGGCTGGGATGAAAGCGTGAAACTCTTAATCAAGACTCTATATCCGCGTCCACGTGCTCATTGATAAGCTCTTCTAGCTCTTCGAAACCTGATATGGAATGCCAGAGAAACTCACACCAACATACAAATATTTCTCATGTAACAGGTCAAAACATGACAGATAAAATAGCAAGTTAATCATGACAGTGATTATGATGAGAAATGATGCAACCAATTTAATTTTCTAATCCAATTTAAACTTAAGTTATT
>JAULJZ010041928.1:0-14480 GCA_032270985.1 Heliamphora pulchella
AATTCCTGGTGTCTGGTTCTTTCTCTCTATCCCTCATCTTTTAATAGTTGCATTGATTATATTCTTGCATACCTTTTCTTATTGCAATATTAAAAGATTTTTGAAAAGGTTTTAAAATTTCTTTAAAAATAGAAAAGACCCAATTCACCTCCCCTCTTGGGTTGCCTAGATCTAACAGAATGATATGGAGATTTTCACATCTCATTGGAATCCATAGCATGTGTTCTTAGTCCTATTGAGTAAAATAAAGCAGCTTTTGTATAAACTCTTAATGGCACCATTTCTTAACTAACTTGATTAGCGTATTTTAGCATGATTTCGATTTGCAAATATAGTGATCTCACTTTTAGGTTGTTTATTTAGTCATCTACTATTCTTTTTTGTTTTGATTTGCAAACACACATCCACCCACTCTCACCTTGTACTTGGCAAGGTTTGAATTCCCTACCTTCCATTTGGGAGGGTAACACCCATACCATTGGCCTGCCTAAAGGACAGTTGGTGATGCAGTCTACTATCCAATGCTATGTGGAATGCGGTGATGCAGTATTTTCTAACGTGTTCTTACTGTAGTAATTGTTTATGTATTTTTGTGTTAGTGTGTTTAGCCGTGGTAGTCCTAATTCTATAAATAGCACTTAGGACCTCTAAAATTTAGTTTAGATATTTTGACATAGTATTTTCAAAGTTTAGCTCTTTGTATTCATAATTTGGAAATTTTCTTTCTAACACATCGTTCTTAGATTTGATTGCATCATTTGGTATTAGAGCCCCAATATGGGCTTTATTGTCACCAGACCTCTTCGGAAGTTTCACCGGAATCTTGAGTCGCCTGAAGTTCATTGGACTCTAGACTTTCTTAGATTTTGTCAGACTTGTGTCGATTTATCTAGATTGAACCAAAATGCAACCAATTTGAACCAATTTAGATCAGATTGTGCCTTGAATTGCCGGAGTCCCTTTTGATTTCATCAAATCGAACACAGATCAGGTTTGATTCCATCGGATCAAGTCCCAACTAAGCCCTAATCACTTCGATTGGACTTCGCACACTAGATTAGAGACTTATTAGGCAATCACTAACCTTTTGTCTTCGAGTCTGTTCGATTTCGTCTCCTTTCCCTATTGAACCCAATTTTGAGATTGTGGCCTTTGGGACTAGATTTGGAGTTCTTCGAGCATCGCGACCTGATTTAAGTTTCATCTTGAGTTTGACTCAAACCCTAGCATTTCAATTTGAGTTTGACCTTGTACGAATCATTGATTTGTGCCTTGATTGTCCTAGCCCTAATCGAACCGTTTTAGCTTTGATTTAAGTTTGATTGAGTTTGACTTGCTTCAATTTGTTTTTGAATGTGTGCGAATTGTGTTCGCGAGCATCAGATCTGTTGCAAAGGTTTCCTCTGAGCTTGATTCTATAAGAATTTTATGAAAGCCTTTCGTTTGCTTTTCTTCGATAGAAGGTTTATTTTCCCAAAACGTATCCTATTTTTGGCCTAATTCTTCTTTTGATGATCGATCCAACTTCTAATAAAAAAGATATACCTTATTTCTATTTCATCTCTTCAAAAAGTTTAGTAATGAGCATAACGACCCTATTATTGCGATGGAGAGAAGAACCTATGATTAGCTTTTTGAAAAATTTCCAAACGAATCGACTCCTTCCTGTGGTGTTCGATGTCTTTATGGTGTCTAGTGTTGGTTGAGTTCAAATTCGAGTTTGATTAAGTTTGATCTAAATTGACTAAGAATTGAGTTCGAATTGAGTTGGATTTCGGACTCTGTTGACTCGGTACATTGTTTTTCTATAGTGACTAATTATAACACTAAGAACTTCCAGATTAATAGGAAGGAAGCTTAATTGGAATGAATCATAACTTTTCTTCTATGATCGACCGGTATAAATATCAACAACTCCGAATTGGATCAGTTTCTCCTCAACAAATGAGTGCTGGGGTCAATAAAATTCTACCTAATGGAGAGATAGTAGGCGAGGTGACAAAACCCTATACTTTTCATTACAAAACCAAATAAACCATACAATGTTTTTCTATAATGACTAACTATAACACTTTGCTACTGTGCTGATTTTCTATGATGATCGAAAGAGGGGGAGGTAGAAGTGGAAGAAGGGCCAGAGGACTTGCAACCAATGTTGGTGAAGGAGCTAATGCTAATCTGCGATTTGGAAGGAATTATGATGGCAATCGTCATCAAAATGAGATTGAGGAGTTGAGACGATAAATTGCAACCTTAACGGAGATGGGGTAGTATTTGCAAAAGCTCCAACCGAAGGTTGTGATGGTTTCGAGTATGCTCAAACTCAATTTGAAATCCTTTTGGTGCTCTGAATTGACGTAGACCAGTTCCGGACAAATTTGAATATAAATGGGAAAACAACATCAAGGGTGCACTTCCCGAGTTTCATGGTAGCCCCAATCCAAATGAGTTTGTTGATTGCTTGAACACTGTTGAGCAAGTGTTTGAGTATTGTGATGTTTTTGAAGCTAAGAACGTGAAATTGGTATCATGGACCAATTTTCTAATGTGTTACCATAAGAGTTACCTCCCGAGTTTCCTCCTATATGAGATATCCAACATTTTATTGATTTAGTTCTCAAGTTGGTTCTTCTAAGCAAACTAGCCTGTTGGATGTCTCCCAAAGAGAGGGTGGAAATTCAAAGACAAGAACTTTTGAACAAGGCTACATTTGGTTTGTCTCGTCGCTTCAAGAATTTTTTCCATGGTTCATCTTAGGAGTGGGTACCATCAAATTCGAATTCGTTTGGATAATAAATGGAATACGACTTTTAAGACTCCTCATGGTCTCTTTGAGTGGCTAGTGATGCCTTTTGGGTACACCAATGCCACTAGCACTTTCCTAATGACTCAAATATTGCAACCACTTTTAGGGATCTGTAGTGGTTTATTTTGATGATATCTTAGCGCACAATTGTTGTTTTGAGGATCATTTGTCTCATCTTCGGCAAGCGTTCAAAATATTGAAAGACGACAAATTTTATGGTAACTTGAAGAAGTGCACTTTTGTTGTTGATAAAGTGGTGTTCTTGGTTATGTGGTGTCCTCAAGAGGGGTTTTGTTGAGTTTATCCTGAATTTCCCAAAATCAGAAGCCAGTGCTAGCGGGGCGTTGGCTGGGCACTTGGGCGTAGGGACAACAGAACCAAGCGCTAGCGGGGCGCTTGAGCACCATGACTTTCAGGGACCAGCAACATATGACGCTAGTACTCGCTCATTGAGCGTTGTTGCGACAAACCTAAAGTTTTTTTTAGGATTTTTTTTTTCTAGAGACTATATGTATGGCCCTTTTGTTTCGTCTAGGGTTAAGGGAGATACATTAAAGAGGCTCAGAAAGAGGCCATTGAGTGTAGAGAGAGGCTCAGTTTGAGGTTAGAAAGTGTGATACATAAGAGAGGCTCAGTTTTAGGCTATAGAGAGAGAGAGACTTTGTAATCTGGATTGATTATAGTGGATTAATTTCTTTCTTCCCCGTGGACATAGACACCTCATCGAACCACGTATACTCTTATGTTCTTTGTGATTGTTCGTATTGTTTATTGCTTTGTGTGGATTGAAGTCAATGGTGAGTGTCCGTTGCACAACAGGTTCTAATGGTTGAAGATAAGGTCAAGGCAATTGTGGGTTGGTGATGGTGTAGCCGTTGACTGGTTAGAGAGCTGCTAACCAATTTGGAAGCCTCGAGTTAAGCCTAGACGTCGACGTAAATGAGTAAATAGTTTTAGTCTAATAATTATCCTTAGTAGTTAATTGCTTTTATTATGAGTTATTTAATTAATATTTAGATTATTTATTATTTCCTTTTATGTTAGAATTAAGCCTATGATTGTTAATGTAATCATTAGTTTTGGATTAATAATATTGAGTGTGTTTCAAATCTCGGGCTGTGGTCCCTTGTGTATTCCTTCTTTTCCATTCAACTTATTTTGGTTCGACATCAATTGGTACAAGAGCCTTGTTGTGCTGGAACCCTAGCTCTAGCAAACCAGTTGCGATCCCTATTTCCCTCAGCTGACCCTTGCCACGATATCTTCTTCACCGCTGCCCATTGACGGAAACCCTACCTGACTCCACATGTGAATCCATATCTCCATATCGACGAACCTTGTCGTCATCCCTCCTACCATCGTTGATTATCGTCGTTGAGATTGGAGCCGAAACCTTAACAATGACCAATCATCCCTATTTCCCTCAGTTGACCCTTGCCGCGATATCTTCTTCACCGCTGCCCATCGATTGAAACCCAACCTAACTCCACATGTGAATCCATATCTCCATATCGACAAACCTTGTCATCATCCCTCCTACCATCGTTGATTATCATCGTTGAGATCGGAGCCGAAACCTTAACAACGACCAATCATCGCTGTCGTCTAACTTTGTGCAAACCCCCCAGCACTACCGTAGGCCGTTGAGTACCAAGAATTAGAGCAGCAAACTACCTTCGCTTAGCTACGCTGGACCTCTTCGCTTAGTTACGCTGGACCTCTTCGCTTGATGCGCCGTTGCGCTCGGCCATTGCCACCATCATTGACGTTGACCATAAATAAGGTTGGTGCTTCTGAAACACTCTCTCTCTCTCTCTCTCTCCCCTTCTTCCTCTCTCACCCTTTGTTAACTCTAGATATAGACCTAACCCAAACCTTTGATCCGATCACTCAAATTCCAAACCCAACCTCTAATACTAAACCTAACCCGGAGCCCAACCAAATCTATGTTCACCCAACCCAAATTCGGGGAAAAAAAAACTAAACCAACCCATCTAAAATTGCCCAGCCCAAAGCCCATGTCAAGGCTTTTGTAATACATCTTCTAGCCCAAGAATTAAATGAGCTCATCCTACAATCCTGCCCATATCACTCACTAAACTCCAACCAATCCAGCATTTATATCGAACCCATATTTATAACTAGCTGCTCCAACCATCAAACTTAGACGTGGTCCAAAAAGAAAAAGAAAAAAACAAGCAGCCAAAAAGAAAAACTTTTCTCCTCCATTCACAACCATGATTACTAATGTGGAGTTGAATTCTATATTTGAGAGCCTAGATCAAGATGTGCAAGAGCTGGAAAGAAATCAGAGTAAGACAAGAGAAGATATAGTGCAGATTCGAGCCACATTAGAAAAAATGGATGCCACCTTTTTAGAAGATAGAGGAAAGAAAAAGCCCCTAGTTGGTGGAACTTTAGGTGCTTTTGTATACCAGTGCATGATAAAGAATCCACAGTCGTCTCGAGTAGACAAAGGTGCTAAGTTAGAGGTCCAAACTTTAATGGTAATCACAATCCAGAGGTATTCTTTGATTGGTTGCACGATGTAGAGAGTTTCTTCTGTTGGTACCAAATGACTAAGTAAAAAAAGTGATGCAGTTAAATCTAAGAATGATTGTATTGGAGGGAGAAAATCCTCAAATTGGGACAAGAGCTTTAAGCTCACAAATTTACAATTTCAAAATGTCAAAAATTGAATATTAAAGGTCCTAGTCACTATTTATAGGCTTGGGGTAGCCAGTAAAAACTCACAGTATTAACAACAATTACTACACTACTAGCACTTAGAAAATACAACATCAAAAAATTACTTTTTGTTGAAGCGAAACTGAAAAGTTCAACTATAATTTGGTGGAATAGGTATCAACTGGAGTATTATATTGCTATTCGTACCTGGACAGATATGAAGGTTGCAATGAATCGTTACTTTGCCCGCCGAGTTACAAGCAATGAGCTCATTTGCAGTTTACTCAGTTGACACATGGAGCAAGACAGTTGAAAAGTATACTTTATTGTTATTGTTATGCAGTTTAGCTACTAGATTTGAGTTATCGTGGAATGAAAGCGTTATGTTCTCTATGTATCGTCTGGGCTTGAATCCACAAATCTCTTGTGCCTCAGTTGCTAGTAGACTGTACATCATGGCGATTGCAGTCAAGTAGGCCTTTAGATGGAAGAAGAGGTCAATAACAAGGCTCTAGTATGCTCAACAGCGAAATCCTTTACAAGGAGCGAGATGACTTTTGTTGAGCCCATTCCTTGCAAGTTCTCTAAGCACCATTCTTGTGCTACTCTCGCTCCTTTTCTATTTACATTTGGAGGCAATACTATGTCCTAGTGCTTTAATTGTCAAGCTTTTGGACATCATGCGAGGGAGTGACCTCCAAAAATTGATATCCCTAACAAGTCTATTACTATACTGGAGAATGAGAAAATTGTGGATGCAAAAGAATAAGATCACATCTTTGGAATAATATACAGTTAAATCCAATTAGACATAAGCTTTGCGAAATCAAAGCTTGATCATCAGATTGTTGATCCCCTTACTCCCGTTGATTCCATTTCTGATGGGATCTAAGATGGTACTATTGGTATTATTCGTTCTCTCTTTGCTACTAAGAGGGACAACAAACAAACAGAAAAGGTGCAGCGTGGCCAATTTTTTACCACAAGGGTGAAGTGCAATGACTGTATTTGTTTTTTGGTGATTGACACCATGAGTTACACTAAAGCAATGTCCGAAGATGTGAAGAAACTGGATTTGAAGGTTGAGCCACTTCCGAACCTTATCATGTGGCATAGATTATTAACACGAGGCTCAAAGTTGATAAGCAGTGTTCTGTAACATTCACCATAAGCAAGCTCAAAGAGACCTTAATGTGTGATGTGCTGCCTCTTAAACTTTTTCAATTTCTGGTAGGTTATACATGAATATGGGATCATGATGTCGAGTATGCTAGATGTGCTAACACTTTTTCCTTCATTGATGGCAAGACAAAATACACTCTTGTGCCACAAATTCATGTACCGTCAAGTTTTTTTCAATGGAGGGGAATTGATATGGAGCCGTTGATTGGTTAGAGAGCCGCTATCCAATTTAGAAGCCTCAAGTTAAGCCCTCGACGCGAGTGAGTAAATATTTTTGGTCAAATATTGTCTTGATAGTTAATTTGTTTTATTAGGAGTTATTTAATTAATATTTAAATTATTTATCATTTCTTTTTATGTTAGGATTAAGGTTATAAATAAAGTGGTTATTATTGTAATCATACCTTTGGATAAATAATATTGAGTGTGAGACCCTGATCCGTTTCATTTTCGAAATGATTTTAAGTGTCAATGGAGTTGGAATTAATGTCTTTAAAACGTGTTTGGTTGCGTTTATTTGGATTCAAAGGTTGTTGGCCTTGCGTGTATCTATGGTTTTTGAAAGATATGGTTGGGTTTTGAAAAGGTTAGTTCGATTGATTGGTTTCGGAGTCTGAAAAACATTTTGAAGTTGTTTTTCAGTTGGTAGAAGGTGTTCAGTCGACTGAGGAGTGAAGTTCAGTCGACTGGGGGTCTCCAGAAGGTTTTCAGTCGACCGACAAGGGCTGATCAGTCGACTGATCTTGGGTCGGTGGAGTTTTTTTTGAGATCTAGAAGGTTGTCAGTCGACTGACCTGAGATATTTTTGGCGTGGCTTATAAATATCAGTGTTTGAGATATTTTGGGATATTTTCATTTCAGATCTGGTTTTTCTCTCGAAATCTCTACCTTCTCTCTAGATTTTGAGGGGTTTGGGGCTTGGTTTTCAGCGATCGGACTGCGAATTCTTGGTGTTGGTGCTGGGGGCTTCGCGTTTATCCGGACAGAATCTCGTTTCGTTGAGGTTAGGTTTTCGAGACGTCGAGCTTTTGGCTCACCGAGGTAGGATCCTAAACTCTATTATTATTAAAGGGTATTACGTGCAATTATATGTGTTTTCACCAGGTAAAAAATACATTAAATGTTGTTTTCATGTTTAAACCTTGTTTTTCGGGTAAAAAGTATGTTTTTACGCATTTCTTGGTTTATTTCATGTTTCGGATGTGTTGATATCCGTAGTTTTCAAAAAGGTGATTTTGAAAATGGAGTTTTATGAAAATCGTGAGAAAAATGTGTTTTGGAGGTTTGGAGCTAACCCTCGGGGTTGAGTCTCAGCTTTTAAACGTTTTGATGGAAGCAATGAAATGTTTTGTTTGATCTCCATGTTGATGGATGGATCTTTATACATGTTGATGTATAATTGTGAAAATATTTTCGTAGTTGAGTTACGTACTGGTTTCTAAATGATTTTCATAGATATACCGTGACAGTGGGTATATTGAGTTGGGTTTCTATTGCTCCTTGGTGGAAGTCCAAAAACTTGCGCAGAGTGGGTTCGCTACGGTTCCTCGGGTTAATCTCTGTAAACGTGCTTTGGGTGCTTCTTCCATCGGTCGTAGAAATCCGTAAAGAGCCAGTTGCCCCCGTGAGTGGCTGCGTTGTTGTGATTTCGTATAGAACTTGTCATTACCTAGCAGGTCTTAAGTGGTTTAGGACTAAGGTAATGGACATGAGTCTATAGTTGTTGCCTTTGTCTATGTGTGTGGCAAAGTCGGTGCATATGATTCATTTTATCTTGTTTTCCTCGGTTGTGTGTTCCGAGTGAAAAAAATAATGTTTTATTCCCGATTGTTTGATCCGGGTGAACAAAATTAAGTTTTTGATTACTGTTTTTCTTTAACTATGGCATGATATCTGTACTGTTGATATGCATGGTTTTAAAGAAGAAAACGTGAGGTTTTATGAAGTAAAACCGTTTTGAGGCTCGTGTTAGCCTGATGGAAAACTTGTGGTTTTGGGATAGAAACCTTTTTGGCTCCTGTGGTTGAGTCTATATGTTATATGATTGCATATCATGCTTTACAGCTTTATAGTCTGTTTCTATTGGGTTTCGGCTCACGGTGTGAGATTTTGTTGTAAAACCTTTTTCAGGTGAACGTGGTCCTGTAGGTTGACCTTGGGGGGACCAGAGGTGGCTGATGACAAGACTTCTGTTTTGTCTTGATAGGTTGTTTAAACCTTTCTGTATATGTTTCATGTTTGGATATAATATGTTGTAAAGTATATGTAATTCTTATGGATGTATGCATGTTTTATGCTTTCGAGAGAATTTTGGGTTGGTTGTTGTTTTCCGTAGTTTCTTACTACGTTTTTCGTTGCTGGTTTCAACGGTTGACAAAAAGGGGTTTTCAAATGTTTTATTTAAATTCTTGTACTTCGAGGGAGATTTTAGAACAACTTGTACTTCTTTTAAAAGGGTATTTCTTTATCCAAAAACGTGTTTTTTGTTTTAAAGGGTTCGGCTGGTGGTGCCGTGACCGTAGTCTTTTGGGGCTACTCTTTTAAATCAACTAAACCCTTGGTAGTACGCTTTTATAAAAGTTTAGCCTTGTTTGGGCTTTTTGGTTTTCATCCTTTGTGTTGGGGCGGTTATGGTGGTTGTTCGTAGGCTTTTCGCGTGACCTGGAGTTTGGGGCGTGACGTTGAGTGTGTGAGATCTTGGTCGTGGTCCCTTGTGTGTTCCCTCTTTCTCCTTTTGGTGCGGCATCAGTTGGCCTACTCCTTCTAGTATCCATGAAGTGAGGAGTTTCTGTGGGTTAGCTACTTTATATCAGAGGTTTATTCACAATTTTAGTAGCAGTGCTGTCTTTGCAGCCCCTATTACCAAATATCTCAAGCAAAGGACTTTTAAGTGGACCCAAGAGGCTGATGATAGTTTCAAGTTGTTGAAGAGATCCTATCTTGGCATTAACCTGATTTTGACAAGACTTTTGAGCTTGATTGTGATGCGTCGGGTATCAGAATTTGTGGTGTTCTAATCTAAGAAGGGTAGTCCATTGCCTTCTTCAGTGAAAGATTAAATGGTGGTAAATTCAAGTCCTCTGCTTGTGACTTGGATTTCTATGCCATAGTGCAGTCCATCAAGATTATCCCTGAAGTGAGGAGTTTCTATGGGTTGGCTACTTTCTATGAGGGTTTATTGACAATTTTATAGCATTTCAAGCTTTGCAGCCCCTATTACCAATTGTCTCAAGCAAAGGACCTTTGAGTGGACCCAAGAGGCCGATGATAGTTTCAAGTTGTTGAAGAGCTCGTATCATGGCATTACGTGATTTTGACAAGACTTCTTGAGCTTGATTGTGATGCGAATGGGTGTTGGAATTTGTGGTGTTTTCTTGGGTAGACAATTGCCTTCTTCAGTTAAAAATTAAATGGTGTTAAGCTCAAGTACTCTACTTGTGACTTGGATTCCTATGTCATAGTGCAGTCCATCAAGCATTGGAGTTATTTTATCGCTTACAAGGAGTTTGGTTCTCGACAGCCATCATGAAGCTCTCAAGTATATTAATAGCCAACCACATCTAAACAAGAGACATGCCAAATGAGTGGCTTATTTGCAATCATTTACATTTTCTTTTAGGCATAAGTTGAGGGTTCTTAACAAGGTGGCTGATTGGTTGAGTTGTCGATAACTCGATATATTCTTTTGGTGGAAATGAAGGCTCAAGTGGTTTGTTTTTATGAGTTTCATACCTTACATGCCATTAACACTTATTTTACGATCGGTGCTCTGGATGAACAGGGGTCTACAAGAACATATGCTTTGGCCGATCCACTGTGGCCCTGAACTGTCGAATATCTACCCGATTATACTGAAGCGCCCCCTTCTGCAAATCTAGATAGCTGGCGTCCCTGGGCGGATGGAGTAACAGAAGCTCCAGTTGTACTTGTATACTCTCTCCTCTGGGGCAGTTCCTACGGATGTGCCCAGATTGGCTGCACTCAAAACATGTCACTGGCTCCCTCCCTTGCGCCTGCGACTGCGACTGTGCTTGAACAGGCACTGGACTCCGGCATTTTGCTGCACGATGCCTTGACCGTTGACATCTATGACAAATAAGCTCTCTCTAATCCGACCTTCCCGTTGAGACTATGGGAGGCGAGGATGCAGAAGACTGTGGCTGGTACGATCCCACCGGATAAGAACTCGGACCAGATGTCCGTCGACGCTTGTTCTCCCTGCGTCCCTGATCATGTGCACGTCCCCCATCTGGCTGACTCCTACTGTCTCTATCTCTGCGCGTCTCATTCAGAGTATCTTCAACCTTCATGGCGGTCTACACAAACTCTGTGAAAACATGCATCCTGAATGCCGCCACTCGATCTTTAATAGCGGGTCTCAAACCCCTTTCGAACCTCTTCGCACGAAACTCATCAGTTGACACAATCTCCTGTGCAAACCGGGATAGGCTAGTAAACTCGGCCTCATACTCGACTACTGTCATTGTTCTCTGAGTCAGGAAAAGGAAGTCCTCTCTGTAGTGATCCCTCAATGTCGCCGGAAAGTATTTCTCCAGAACTACCTTCGTGAATGCCTCCCAGGTGCCTCCAATTGTAGTCCTGGCAAACTTCCACCACATGTGAGCACTCTCCCTCAGCTGAAAGGCGACAAAAGTAACCCTCAGTTTCTATTAACTTGAAAAATATTTTTTTGAATTCTAATTTCCATCATACTAAACACCAGAGAATACAAAAAATATTTTTTGTCAAAACAAACAAAGCCTCAACCATTTATCTCAAACTAGACCCTAAAATTGATGTTATCAAATGAACTACTTTTGTTACTTCTAACTTTTTGACTAATAAAATAAAAGGTGAAAGTTATGAAACAAATATAAATTTTTTAAAAAAAGTTCAGCTGCCTAGAAGGCTGTAGATATTGCTACAACGATGTCCAAGCTCTACAAAGGGAAGATAGGGCTGCCCATCCGAGTTACTTGACGAAGGATTGTTTTCTTTTTAAAGGACTGAAGTTATGCATTCCTAACTGTTCTTTAAGGGAGCAATTGCTAGCAGAACAACATAAATTGAGGCATTTTGGTAAGGAGAAATTAGTTGGAATGTATTTCTTCATTTGGCTGAATTTGCTAATAATTCGTCCCATTAGAGGACCTTAGCACTTCTCCTTTTGAAATGGTATATGGTTCAAAGCCTTCTAGTGTCATGGATTTGACTCCTTTGCCAATTTCTATGAAATGATATGTCAAGGTTTAAGATATGAGTAAATTTATGAAGAAGATCCATGCTCAAGTGAAAGCACAAATTGATAAATCCAATGCTAATACAAGGCTGCTGCTGATGCACACAAACAAGAGGTATTATTTCTAGAAGATGACCCTGTCTGTGATATTTTGAGCAAGGAGAGACGGCTCCATGGTTCTTATATGAAGTTGAATGCTAGAAAAGTGGGTCCTTGGAAGGTTTTGCGCAAGATTAATGACAATGCATACCAAGTGCTGCCTCCGCATTTGGGTATCTCTAACGTCTTTAATGCCTAGCATCTTGTGCCCTATTTTGAGGATGTTTATGTGGTTCTACTACTACCGCAACATGAGTAGATTTTTTTTGGAGGGAAAGTCTCAATGCAGTATTTTCTAAGTGTTCGCAATGTAGTAGTTGTTTATGTATTTTTGTGTTAAGTGTGGTTAGTTGAGTTGACTAGCCCTAAGTCTATAAATGGCACTTAGGATCTCTAATTTCAGTTTTGGATATTTTGACATTGTATTTTTAGAGTTTAGCTCTTTGTACTCAAACTTGGGAATTTTCTTTCTTTAATATAGGAGTTCTTAGATTTGATTGCATCATGTGGATTTTTTTGGGTACATTGAATGAGAACATGAACATGGCATATCACATGAGGTGGTAAGGCTTATATAGCTCATATAGTTTTTCTAGTGTCCTTTTTGGTGTTAATGAATGAGATAATTGCTGGTTTCTTCTAGACATCAAGGGGATTGAGACAGGGGGCCACCTTTTTCCACCACTAGTTATAATTGTGATGGATGCGCTTAGTTGCTTGGTTCAGAAAGCACTTTAGAGTGATTTACAACGAGGTGCATGATCGATCTTTGTTAGTTTCCCATCTTCAATTTTCTATATGCTAATGATACATTGGTTCTCTTGGGAAGTTCTCTTGGGAACAAAGCCTTATTTGTTGGGGTATCTACGATAAGTCCTCTGTTTCGAGGCAATGTTAGGTCTCTTGGTGAATTTGGCCTAGTCTGAGATTATTCTAGTTGGAGATGTGTTTAATGTTAGGGTTATTTGCTATTCTTTGTTGCAAGCATGGATTCCCTTTTGGTCACCTACTTGGGTATTCCATTAGGGTTCGACCTTTAAGGCGAAAGCTATTTGAAGAATGGTGTTGGAAAGGTTCTAGAGTAGTCTGGTTGGGTGGAAGCATCAATACCTTCCACAGGATTAGGCTTACTCTCTTTAGAAGTACATTGTCTACTCTCCATCGATTTATTCTTTATCAGCGGACTTTGTCACATGATTAGTTGCTAAAAAGCTAGAGAAATTACAAAGGGTCTTTTTGTGGGGTGGTATTGGTGATGGCTTTGAATACCATTTGCCTAGGTGGAATACTGCTTTCTTTCCAGTGAAGGTGAAAGGTCTTGACATTAGGAAGTTGGTTACCTTTAATAGACCCCTTTTGAGGAACCGGCTCTAGAGATTTCCTTGTGAGAGGGACATGTTTTTGGAGAAGGTGATTCATTGCAAGTACGAGTTCTTGAGGGGCGGCTGGGGCACTTCTCAAGTGACTTCCTCTGACGATAGAAGTTTAAGGAAGGGTATTATCGAAGTTTGGGATGATTTCTTTAAGCATATCTATCTTGAGGTTGGCAATGGGAACTGTGCTAGCTTTTGGTACGATACTTCGTATGATATTAATATTGTTTAGAGTGAGTTTCTTGCAATTTTTTCCTTATGTGTAAAGATCTTTTAGTCACATACTATGCTTAAAGAGCTTCTAGGTATTGTTTTGTGGGATATTGGGTTTGTCAATCAGGATATATTTAGCATATCAATCAGGATATATTTTGCTATAATTATGGTCTAATTGTACAGATTATTCTTTCCTTTTTGGTAGGTTAGATTGATACTAATGGCTAAATTTCAGCCTTGTTTTTAGGCAACAATTTTGTATATATATACAGTGGAACCTCAAAGAAGGAGGTATTCAGAAAAAGGAAAGTATTGTCATGGTATAAGAGCCTACCTTTGCCACCATTGAATCTTTGAAACCCTAGCTAACCCACCATCAGCCGTTGAAACCCTAGCCAGACCCACCGACCAGACTCGTCGTCTCTAGTCGCACACCTAGGGAGGCTCACTGACCCTCGACGCACTCTCAGGGAGACTCGCCGCCCTTTATCGCTACTCCAGGAAGCCTCGTCGACCTTCGTTGCACATCCAGGAAGGCTCACCAACCTTCGTCTCACGTCCAGCGAGGTTCGCTGCTCTTCGACAACTTTCGTCGTTGCTCTTCGTCACCCAGGAAGTCGTTGACCTGCGTCGCACCTCCACCGACTCTGTTTCTGGTCCACTGGTTCCTGTCGGCAACCCATCTGGTTGCGTCGACTCTGGTTCTCTTGCCTTCTGGTTCTCGCGTTTCTGGTTTCTCGCGCCTCTCGCGTTGCTGGTTTCTGGTTTTCTTGGTTTCTGATTTCTCCCGCCTCTTGGTCGACAGATCTTGGTTCGTGGATCTCTCGTGAGTGGTCCTCTTGTTATTTGTAATTTTATTATGTCTACTAGCGAATAT
>JAULJZ010041939.1:0-36893 GCA_032270985.1 Heliamphora pulchella
AAATCCCTACAACACCCTCGGTAGGCGGCGAATCATTCTTAAGGAAACTGCGATTGCAGGACTCGGTTTGCATATTCCTGTTTATTATTCCTGTTATTTCATTCTCTGTAATTTCAATTCATTGTAATTGTTGAAAGTTAATTAAAGATATATTTTCTGGATCCCCGAGCATGGATTTATATTGGCGTTGGAAATTCTCCCAGCAAAATATTCATTAAATAAATTTTTAAAAATAATCCTTGTACGAGGTAGTGTAATTATATCCCTAAATTTGTAAAATATCATTAAAAAATTTATCTAAAATTTTTTAATCCAAAAATTTATAGCTATTAAAAAAAAATCAAAGATCAATATAAAATTTATTGCATGATTAGAAGATTTATAGTAAAATTTGGATACTACGATAATTCAAAATAAAATTTTAAAAAAAATTAAAATTAAATTATACTTAAATTTTTAGATTGTTTTCTGAAAAAAAAAATATAATAAAAATTCACGAACACCTAATTTTCTTAGGCGGGAACCGCAGCTCTCATTTCTGTCAGAGGCGTGGCCGCAAACTCTGAACCATTGCACAGCACATCTCAGTGCTTACAAAAACAATGAGGAAACCTTGCTTGTAAATACCAAACTACGCTCATCTTCTTGCCAACCCATCTTCTTCGTAAATCAGAAACCAGAAGGTTTCATAAGGAACTAGAAAAAAAAAATCCAGTGAAGGTGCGCCAACCCGCGACCAACCAAGCCGTGAGCCACCACCGCTGAGTTACTGCCGCCGTTCACCTCTCCCTCGCCTCTGATCATCGACGCCTCTATCGTCGGTAAGTTCCGGCGACCCTCTGCATCTCTTTTTCGATTCCCGACCATCTCTCTCCCCTCTATAAATATAAATATATATAATGCATCCCTCTATCACGCGGCAATACCGCCACCACTCACTACCACTAGTGTTCACTACATTTGACTCCCTAACGCCGCTAATGAACGGATCCGATCGTTGATACACTGTTTTGGCGGATCAAATCAAAATATTTTTGTTTAATAAATTTTATTAAAACTATTTTTTTAAACTTATTTTGGACTTGTCGAAAATAAGATCTGATCAATTGAGTGCGTACTTATGAATGAGTAGGTCAATGTTATTTTTGTGATTTTGATAAATTCCAAAGCGAAGTCTTTGATTTCAGAGAAAGTGGTGGATCTGGGATCTGGGCCTCTCTTGAGAGGTTGAGGAGCAAATAATGAAAAGTTGGAGGTGGGTCTCAGGGATGGAAACTGTTCCGTTGGACCTTGTTTGTTTGATTAATTGTTTTAGCTAGTTTATTGTTTAATTACGTGTTTACCTTCCTGAGTTTTTATAATTGATTTAATCAAAAAAAATATCATAATTAAGTTTTTAGAAAGTAATATAAAATTTTAAGGATTAAGAATTTTAAATGAAAACCTAAAATCTCCTTTTAAAATGAAATAAAATGTGAGAACCTGTACTATTTGCTTTTTGATATATATGCATGTTTGGTGTTTTGACGCCTTATTAGCATTTTCTCTTTGATATGCCCATATGAGTTTTGATGCATATTTTGGTTAAATTAAGCATACGAGGTTGGTCTCGGGAGTCGCGGGTAGTTACAGTGCGAATTTTAAAAATTAAAAAAAAAGAAGATATTTTGGAGGTTTATAAATATTTAGAGTTAGATATTTTCAAAAGATATTTTCAAAATGAACTCCTAAGTTTTCTCCATTTTATCTCTACCTTCTCTCTAACTTCTCGGGGGTCCGGGGCTTGGTTTTTGACGGACCAACAGCCGATCCTTACTATTGGCTTCATGGTCAACGCTTCCATCCGAACGGAATTTGATTTCGACGAAGCTCAGATTTGCACGTAGATCGAGGCATCAAATTTTTGACCCAACGAGGTAAGATCTCAGATTCTACTGCTGTATAAGGGTACTACATGTAATCTTATGCTATTTCACCGTTTAAAAACGCATGAAATGTGATTTTATATTCTAGATCTAGTTTTGAGTTAAAACTATTTTTCGGCGTTTTAGTTGGATGAAATTGGTTGTTGGGTGTTTCTTGCGAGGTGTTGTGATAGCCTTAGGCTCGGTTATGCTTTTAGGTATCAAAACGGGTGTTTTTGAAGTTTGGTTTGAGGATTGGAGGTCAAAACCGTGGCTAAAAACGTTTTCTGGGCAAGTTCATTCGACTAGACCCATAAGTTCAGTCGACTGGATCTTAAGTTGGAAGGTTCAGTCGACTAGACTCGAGGGGTTAGTCGACTGAAATGTTTTCTGTTCGAAAATAGTGTTTTTCCAGAATGTTTTTCAATCGACTGGGGAGGAGTCCAGTCGACTGAAATGGTGGCTGTTTGCCTTTGCTTTTTGGTGGTTCCTTTGGAGAAAAAGGTTGGGTTTCTTTTGAGAAAAAGGTTGGGTTTCTTTTGAGAAAAAGGAGAGATTTTTGATAAAAAAAAACGTGTTTCTGGAGGTTTGGAGCTAACTCTTGGGATTGATGCTCAATTTCTAAAACGTTTTGATGAAATATATGTTTTTACATGTTTTGGTTTGATCTCCATGGTTTCATGGATTGGATTTCTTGCTTATACATGCGTGGTATAACTGCTTGTGGGTAATACATTTTGAAATGTTTGTTGATCTCCATGTTGATGGATGGATCTTGATCTCCATGTTGATGGATGGATCTATATATGCATGTACAATGTATATTTGAGAAATGTGTTTCGTAGTTGAGTTACGGTACGATTTTTAAAAGATTATCTAGATGTACCTGGATGACGTGTATTTGGAACGAGTTGCCCTCGTTGTAAGTCCGGAAACGTGCGCAGCGTAGGTGCTCTGTATCTTCGGGTTAGTCCCCGTAAATTGAGTGGTTGGGTGCTCTGTAGCCTCGAGTTTTGGGCCCGTCAATTGTGCTTTGCGTTGTGGTGCTCCGTATAGAACCGTGTGTATCTAACCGGTCCCATGATGTATGGGGATTAGATACTGGACAGGGGTCTATCGTTGTTACCTCTGTCGTGTGTTGGAGTCGGTACATATGATCATATTTTTCTTCTTTTTTTATGATGGTACATTCCGTGAAGGAACAATGTTTTGATTACTGTTTTTCCTTAACTATAGTGGGTTATTTGCAATTTTTGCATCGCATGATTTGAAGGACGAAAACAGAGTTTTATGTTAATAAAACCGTTTTGGGAGACTTGTGTAGTCTGATGGTAAAACTTGAAGTTTGTGGAAAACCTTTTTGGGTTGTGATTGAGTTTAGCTCCCCTCATATGGTTGCATATTTTCCTGCTTTGCAGCTTATTATCTGTTTCTATTGGATTTCGGCTTACGGGTAGAAATTTTTTGTAAAATCATTTTCAGGTGATGTTGTGGATGAGGAGTAGCTTTGGTGGTGCCCGCGGTGGCGGAAGACTTTCATAGTTTTCCTTTTTGGTATGCTTGTTCCTGAAGGTAGGTTTTGTACGTCTTAAAGCGATATACTGTATGCATGTTGAACCTGTATGTCATTTATATATGAGAGATATACTTTGTTGGGTATTCCATTGGTTTCAACAGACGGATTTCAATGTATGAAAACATATATTTTTCATACAAAATGGATGTTTAGTGAATTTTCATGTGACCCCAGGTTTTGGAGCGTGACATAAAAAGTTATTTCTTGATTATGAGGAGTTTAAAATTTATGTTTTATGAACCTCACTTTAAACCAAGCTCCAGATTTGTGTTTTAACTATTCAGTTAACTTGATTATTTTGTTGTTCACTTAAAAAGACTTACTAAATAAAATGTTTAAGATACAATATATTTTAAAAGCTTTATTAAACTCAATATCTTTTCTATTACTGATTTTAATTAGTAAAATCTTGAAGGTTATCACAAAGTATTTATATTGTATTTTTACATATTATGAATAGAATTTTTACAAATAAGATTTAAAATTAGAGCTTTGCCTAATATTTTAATAAATTAATCTTTTGCTTACATAAAGATTTGATAATACTTTGAGTTAATAATTTCTATAAAAATCAGATTTTTAAGATAAGAAAAGTTAAATGCTCAAAATAAGAACCAAATAAGAAAATAAAATTATTTATGACAAATAAAGCTAACTAAGTATTTTGGGTATACCTTTTTAAAGAATTGAATTTTAATAAAGTACTTTAAATTAATAAATATACTGGTAATTAGTAAATGTAAAAAAAATCAATAATAAATAAATATAGAGTTATGAAATAGAACAATGGAATGTTATCTAATTGTTATTTTAACATGTTTTTTAGATTTGAAGACTTTGAAGAGACTTGAAACTAAGTCCATTTGACCTTCCACCTTAGGATCCATCTACAAGGTAAGTAAACCTCTAAATTTTCTCTTCATACTCACCCAAGATACCCCTCAACCCATCTCTATAAACACTCCTAAGAATAAGAAACAAAATCTCACCTAAAAATGCGTTATAATGGTAGAATAGGGGCTGTTTGTGTATAATTTATGTTTGGATATGTTTGCATGTGATTGTTTTTGGGATTAATGATTTGTATAGGTTCTGAAATTTTGATATATATGTGTACATTATATGCATGCAAAGCAAATACATCAAATCTAAACATATTTAAGCTAAAACAATGAAACCCTAAAATGGCTTGATTTTCTAGGTATGCTAACTTTTTGCCACGAACTTTAAATTATCATCAACTTGTTCCAAATAATTAGCTTTACCATAAAACACGAAACTTGCAGGGGACACCTTAAACCAAAATCTCCCCAAAAATCAGACCCATAGCCCTTGAATTGATACCCCAAAAACGTGGCCAATAGAAGCTTAAATTCTGCACTTTTCTTTATGAAATGTAAAATGATTTTTTCTTAATTAAAATAAATAACCATTTTTCCTTGGATCTTACCTTAGTGTTAAATATAAAAGTTATAGGAAATATTTTTATCTAATTGGTGTTCAAAAATCAGAACTTAACTCCATGTCTAGGTGCCTCAAAACACTGTTATGATTTTAAATTTGGCACTTGAACATTTTTTAAAATTTGGTTAAGTGTATGAGTGGCATGTGACATTGTGGAATTTGAATATATGAACTTTAAATGAATTATGTGTGTGATTGGTGTATGAAATTAACAATTTGATGAATAAAAACCATGCTAATAAGTTGAATCCAAGTCACATAAAATATAACTTGTGCTTCGTATACTTGTACACCATGATCATAAGTTTATAATTTCATGCAAAGCATACACAAGTCATTTTAGCCCACGTCATGATCAATTTATACATGAGAATCGTAAATAGCAGTTGCATATGTTATATCACGTCATCATTGGGTTGGGTTTCATGGGGTTCACCGTTTTGTTTTGAGAAAATAATGAAAATTGAATCTTAGGGTTGGTGACATGATTGATGTAATTGGAATATTGTGATATTGACTAAATGTCCTGATCGTGATATTGGCTATATGCCTTGATTTATTTGGGATGGTTTTGCTCCAAGTGCTAAATGCACGTTATTGTTTATGATGTATATTTTTGGTGAAGGCGGTTCGGGTGGTGTAATAATAGGAGTTAGATTTCGCGATCCCGCGTTTAACCTTGACCTGAGAGTCGAGAGCCTGAGTGTTAACTTGTCCACGCCGTTACTGTCACTGATGACCCCGTTGGACACTTAGTCCGCTATGTAGTCATCCAACGGCTTAAGGAACGCTCTTTGTAGGTCGGTAGACTTGGTCAGCGTGATTGGGATCGTGGGAATTAGGATGGTTCACCTCGGTTTGGGAGAACCTAGAATAACTTAAGTTTAAATTGGGTTAGAAAATAAAATTGGTTGCATCGCATTCATTTGTATCACGCACTTGCATAATTGTTCTTATATAAGCCTACCTTGTCGTAATTATAAAATTTGTCTGTCTCATTCACTATAAATTGTATTGGATGTTATATGATATGTGTTGTAGAATATTTTGTTGTTAGTTTGGTTAGAAGGTTTAGAGAGTTTGCTTTTGGGTTTTGGCTCATGGCATTCGTGCCACAGGTGAGGAGAAAGAATTTTTTTGAGAAATTCGCACCCGAAGAAGAAAGAGATTTTGAAGAGCAAGGTGAGTGGCGGGGACCAGCCAACCTCGACAATGCAAATTGAAGAAACTGAAGTTCGCCCTTTTTGGTCCTTTTGTTCAGTTTTCCACGGGTTTATTGTAATTTTTTGTTGAATCTTTTGTGAAATTGTAATTGTTATGTACTTTTAAATCAGTTCAAACTCTTAATAATGTAATATTTATGATATGTAAATATGAATGAATGGTTAGAATATTCTCCTTATCTTTACTTATATATGTTCCGACGTACCCGAAGAACGGGGCGCCACAGATGGTATCAGAGCCTAGATTTAGTGAATCCTTAGGCCTTGGATTATGAGAAATCATGCGTTCTGTCACGTAGAAGCTCTGTAGGATGCGATGTATTAATTATTATTATCATCTATAACTTATAAAACTAAAAATTTACTATGTCTAAGTCTTATAGCGAGTCGTGTTAAGAAGTTACCAAGTTTGGAAGTAGCATGGAATCTACATGCAAAGGAAGAAAAAGGACATCGAGATCGAAGATCGGATATTCATGCAACGAGTTATCTTATTTAAGGAGGGAGTAGACGGGAGTACGTACTAGGAAAAATTTCAGATAATATATCGAGAGCCACAATTAGGATCCCGCAACTTCATCCTTGTAAGATATTTTCTCGTTTATCCCAAGCCTTTCTGTTAATTTTGTACTCAATTGCAGTTCTTTGCGTAATTTTCTAATATCATCGGCCCTCAGCAATACCATCTAGTGTCGATCGTCGGCAACCCTTCCACACCAAAGTCTCGTTGATAACCCTATTGAGAATTCCATCCTAGAAATTACCCTTATCTTCGAGTTTTCATTGTTGAGCTATGTCTAGATTGTGAGACCCTAACCCGTTTTCTTTTTTCGGTGTTTTCGGACGCGTGTTTGGTATTTTCGTTTGAGCATGTTTTTATTACTTTTGATGCATGATCGGGCTTAGATATGCATGCGGGGTAGGTTCCCAGGGCCGTGGGCCATTGTGGCGCAAATTTTGAAAATTCAAAAAAAAAGATATTTTGGAGGCCTATAAATATCTAGAGTTAGATATTTTCAAAAGATATTTTTCAAAATTTCTTTAGTAAGTTTTTTGTTTTCTCTCTCCCTTTTATCTAAGTTCTTGGGGGCCCGGGGCTTGGTTTTCAACGAACCAACAGCAGATCCTTACTTTTGGCACGGTGGACTACGCAACCATTTGGACGAAATTTCATTCTGGCAAAGCTCGATTTTGCACGTGGATCGAGACGTCGAGTTTTGAACTCACCGAGGTAGGATTCTAAACCTGTATGTTTTATAAAGGTGCTATGGGTAATCGGGTGTCTTTTTACCGGTTAGATTGCTGTAGATCTGAGTTTGAATCAAGTTAGGTTTTTGGGCTAAAAACCTGCTTTTCGGCAATTTCAGTGGATGGAATCGGGTGTCGGGAATTTCTTTTGAGGTCTTAGTGTTAGGCTTGCTTGTGTGTGTGTTTGAGGGTGTTAGATCGGTGTTCGGAGGCTTCGATTTGGGGTTAAGATGTTAAAACCCATAGCTCGGAACCAGTTTTCGCCTGAGTTCATTCGATCGAACCTGGGGGTTCCGTCGACTGAAGCTTGGATCTTGGGTTCGGTCGATTGAATCGTGTGTTTTGGCGTTTTGTGAGGTTCCAGTAGGGTGTTCGGTCGACTGGAGGTGGGGTTCAGTCGACTGAAGTTCTGGGCTACTGTAGACACCCCGATTTGACCCTGCCTAATCTTAGGCGAATCCGATGATGAAAACAGGTGAATTAGTGCCTCCGTACGATCCTTGGGAAGTGTTCTAAGCTCGGTATTTGAATCCGGAACCTTCAAACCAATGAAATTTTTACGAACCATCAAAAATTGCTGCCCAAGTAAGGCGACCGCCAACTCTCATTGTGGCGACCGCCATAGAACTTTGTGGAACCTTTCAAATCATGGCAACCGCCAACTTGTAATGTGGTGACCGCCAACTCCAAATGGCCTGACGTGTCCCAAAACATGGCAGCATTTCATTAGTTGAAGAATTTTATAAATACCGTACCCCAGCGTACGTTTTCAGTACAAATTTTGAGTGAGAGAGACTCTGCCGATATATCGCGCAATCCCTAGCTCTGACGCCAAAACCCTACCGAACCTCCGACTGACGTTGAAGTCTGGCTTAGATCACCACCCGAGGATTGGCCCATCGAAGCACATTCCTGACTTGAAGATTCCACAATTCAGGTACCTTGTTTGGATCCCCGATCCTTCTAACCCTATTCTCTCTCTTTTGGGTTGATCGGGTTACGTTTAATTTCAATTCAAGTACTCCTTCTTATTTACATAGTTAATCTTGTCCTTATTTAATTGCTTTCATTTAGTTTAATCCTTTAATCCGTTAATTAATATATTCACATTAAGCACATTGTTATTTTTTTTAATATATGCATCAAATTAGTGCTAATATAATTAAACGATACGATAAAATAATGTTGATATTGTTGTAATTCAAAGCATTTACGTTAAAATGGTTATAATTGTCAATATTATACCCATTTAATTCTAGCATTTCATTTCATTTCTTTTTCTTTTCTTTTATACTAATTTAATGTTCTAGCATTCATTTTCTTTTCTTTTCCTTTAATTAATCTAATTTTCCTTCTAATTGCATTTTATTTAATTTTTTTTTCTTTTCTTGTAACACTAGTTTAATATTCCATTTTATTTTATTTTTTAAGTCCCATTTTCGTTTCTTTAATATTAATACTCTATTTTATTTTCTTCTCTTTCTAATTCTTATTTTCTACCTTTTCTCTTTCTTTTAATGTTAATGTAGTTTCTTTTGCTAACATTTTATTTTCTTTTCTTTTCTCTCTTTTATTACTAGCTTTAAATTCCCTTATAATGTTCTATTTTTTTTTCATCTCTTTACTAATTTTAGTATTTCTTTTCTTTGATATTAGTACATATTTTTCTTTTAAAATTCTATTTTCTTTCGTTTAAAACTTTATTTTCTCTTCATAACATTTTATCTTATCTTATCTTTATTTCTCTTTATTAAACCCAAAAATCATAAAAAGTCATTTAAGCTAGCTTTCACCTTCAAATGTAATTTTCTTAAAATGAGAATAGCTAAGTGAATAGTTAAGTTTTCTTTTAATAAATGAACATTTTCTAACTTTTTCATTATAGCATGTTTTTCTTTCACAAACTTTTTTTTATTATTTTCTTTTTCTTTAAACCTTTAATTTCTCTTTTTCATGTAGGCCTTATTTTTTTTTTTGTAAGTTTTCTTTTAATATAAAATTTTTATGCATCTTTACATTTAGTATTAAATGCTTATCTAATGTATGTTTATGCATGTTTTGGTTATTTTCTTTAAATGCATATTTAGAATAGTTTAGCTTATTTTTGTAACAAATTCATGTTTAGATAATTTTAGCATCTTTTAATATATTTTGTTCTTTTAGGCAAATTATGATAGTTAGCTTATTTTTATGAAATCGCATTTGAATATGTTTTATATATCCTTTTAGTTAGAAATTACATGCCTTAGGACTTAAGAGTTTTCCTCTTTATTTGTTTTGATTTGGAGTTCTATGTACATATGTTATGTATTTTTCATATTTGATTTTAGATGTTCTCTCTCTGCCTTCACTTTCTTTATTTGTATGCATTTGAGAAATTCTATTAAAGAATCAATGATGATTAGTAGAGGCCAACCTTATGATTTGGTGAATGGGGTGCCTAACACCTTCCCTGATTCGTACCTTAGCCCCCGAATCCTTTTTCTCTGGTTAACGTTTTCAAGATCAGTAAGCCATTTTTATTTTTCTTAGTTTTTCTCAAAAACTAAGTGGCGACTCTATTTTCAATAAAAAGTGATTTTCAAATTTTGATTTTCAAGGTGTTAAAATATTTTTCAAAATATCTTTTGAATTTTCTTATTTTTGACCCCTAAATCCCAACGCCACAGTATTTTCTGGCGACTCCGCTGGGGACTGGTTTATAAAATCAAATAAGAGGGTAAGACATGAAAACATCATTGGTTCTTAATAAAATTTCTCATTTGTATTTTCACATGCACATGCGTTGTTCTTCAAACCTCCCTGCCTAGTCGACCTGATGCCCTGAACGTTAATCCATTTCGGGGATTGTCGGAAAGACGGGCAACCCTTACTGACTGTACGCTACCATAGGTACAGTAAAAGGGTTCGGGCGTTCTGTTTGACTATGCCCTGCACCACTCCAGGCATGGGAGGTATATACCCGATTCTATTTAGAAGATACCCTTTTTAATTGATCAAAACTGGCATTTTGCATATAGTGAACTTAGACTCCCCAATTAGGTGCTGTTAACCCTAGTAGGATTATGTGTTTTTCTTTATTGTATGTTTCGATTGTATATTGTTAGGATTGTTTGTTCGGGTTAGACTAGTTCCTTCCCCAGGTTCGGCCCGAGTTTCCTGTTGTCCTTTGATTAGATTAGTTTTACCGTCGGGTTCTTACCTGGGTTTTTGTTCTTCAACTCGTTCGGTTTTTCACACCGTAATTTTTCTTACTGTCATCATGACCGTATTTCATCTTAACTTCTAGGATGGTTTCTCTCTCCTCCGGGATCTTCTAAGGTCGTTAGTTCTCTCCTCCTTGACATAGGCTCGTTTCCTCCAAATCCTCGACATAAGCTCGTTTCTTTCAATACCCGTGAGAATTATTTCTCTACCGTGATGCTGCTTATTTTTCCTTAAAATTTTTAGGTCGAACCAGTCCGGCCAGCATAGCTTTGTTTTCTTGCCAGAGTGCTATCCATTTTAGGCAAACCTTCCCCTTAGAATTTAGTTTATCCCCTTTTTCAGCCATCATAGTGGTTTTTGAGTCATCATGTTGTTATGCTACCTATATGAGCCCAGTAGGGGCATTATTATAGCTTCCATGGTTATCTGCCCATGATCTATTGTTTTAGAAATTCGAGATATCTGCTATCTGTTGTTAGAATATTTGCATGGGAAGTGTCTGATACTTGTTATTTTACTTTTGGAATTTAGGTTTCTCTGTGGGATTGCCATTGGGCTGAGAAAAGTACAGTTAACATGTGTCTGGGAAAGATCAGTGAGAGAAAGACTTTGTAGGGTATCTAAACAATCAATTGAGTTAGCTAAAATGGCGAAAAACAAGATGAATCTAGCAGCCCTAATGAGGGCAATCCCTGATAAATAGAGAGCCGTAGAGCAACAGACCCAGGATCAGGTGCAATGTCAGGCACTGATTCGGGCAATTCAGGCCCGTATCCTTGTTGCGAATGGACAACCGGAGGACACGAATGAAAATGGAGAGGACTTTTGGGATGACAACCAGGTCCCCGATGGACCACAAGTTGTTCCACCACCACCACGGAACCCTCGTCGGGTGATAATCGAGGAGAAAAACACTGCGCAGTCTAGAGAGTTTGCACTGATTGAGAAGATCGACCGGATGGAAAAGGTGCTGAGGAAAGCTAAAGGAGTAGAAGAATATATGCTGGATGTAGGTGGTTTGTGCTTATTCCCGAATGCAAAACTACCCGAGAAGTTTAAGATGCCAGAAATGGAAAAGTTTAACGGCACTAGGGATCCCCGTATCCACCTGAGAATGTATGTTGGCACCCTCCCCCCCATGGGGATCGATGATCAACTTAAGGCCCAATTGTTCCATCGATGGCTTTCTAGGGCTGCGCAAAGATGGTTTCTCTCTCTGAAAGTAGCCAAAACAAGAACATGGGAGGACATAGCCACCGCCTTCATTAGTCAGTATAGCTACAACATCCAGTTGGACGTCACTACTCGAGAGCTCGAAACGACTCGACAGGAGAACCGAGAGTCTTTTGTTGATTTTCTGACCCGGTGGAGGGGCAAGGCCGCCAAGATGACAAATCGGCCCTCTAGAAAGAACAAGTAAGGATAGTGGTGAAGAACTTGCAGTCCCCGTTGAAGCGTTATTTGATCATGCAGCCACTCTCTACATTCGAGCAGTTGTTTGATGCTGGGGTTCAGATAGAAGATGCGATCCAGTCTGGGGATATTGAAAAGACTGAGCCTAGCCAGAAGCCGAGAAGGAATTTCCCCACAAATAACCAGAACCAGTTCGCTACCACCAACCTCGTGTCCCGTTTGGGCGAGGTGAACCATTTGAACCCTTCTTCTTCCACCCATCAAACAAGCAACCTTCAGCAGTCAGGCGATGGTCAGCAAACGCAACAATGGCCGCGAAGAACTTTTACCCCTCTCAACATCCCATTATCCACTGCCTTAAGCCGTCTTGTAGAAAAAGGACTCATCAAGGTACTAGACCCTATGCCAGTGCTCGACCTGCTTCCCCCGAGATATAATGCCTCTCAATACTGCGCCTTCCACCAAGGCCACGGGCATTTAACTGATAAATGTATGAGGCTCCGTCATGAGATTTAGAATCTCATTGACAACAAAGTGATCCCTCCTCCATTAGCTACCCCAAAGCCGAATGTCACTACTAACCCATTGCCGAATCATGCCAAGCAAGCTGGGGTAAATTACATGCCTATGGGGGAATCGGAGGACCCGAGTCAGCACATCTGTTAAGCACACCTACCACGCCCTCATGTTTTAATAACCAAAGATCAGACAGCATGCTCGTTCATGATGATTAGAGGCAGTCGAGACAGGATGGAAGAATGGAGTGATAATGCCTGGGAATGGTATCGACCGATAATCCAAGCCTACCAACGAGAGGAGGAGAGCAATGAAGAAGATGATTGGCCATTGGATTTCCCGACTCGACCTTATGGGTTTGGTCATGCACTTGATGGCATCACTCTTCCTCAACTTTTTGAGAAGGAAGTATACGTTGACGAGATGCAGTCCTACTGGCTGGTAAGAATCGTGTTAAAGTCAGACGGGGCCGAGTGGACCGACTTCTGGGCCGCTCGGGAACAGCAAGTGGATTTTATTGAAGAGGACATCTGGGAGGAAATCGATAATACATGGGCTATTAAAGATGTCAAGAAAAGAAGGGAAAGAGCAGCCGTTAGTGACTTAAATGATTTGTGAGCATTTGAAAGCCCTCTGCACGTAAACGAAGTATGACAGACTGATAACGTGATGCCAGGGTTATGGGTTCCCGAAGATGGCGTGGAACACCTAACTAGAAGTGGACGACACTTTAAGCCAGCTCAGCTAGAGAAGGGACAGCCAAGTAAAAAAGGGAAAGAGACAGAGCAAGAGGAGGAGGATGATGCTGTATTAAGATAGCTGAAAAAGACGCAGGCCAACATCAGTATCTGGGGCTTGTTGATGGCGTCACATAAGTATAGACATGCTATTTTAAAGGTGTTGAACAAGGCCAGTGTTCCGATAGATGCAACCCCTAAGTAGCTCATTGGGCTTATTCTGCCAGCCGCCAAACCAAGAGTCATTTCCTTTTCTGATAAGGATTTGCCCGCTAAAGGAAAAAGTCACAACAAGCCGCTTCACATCACCATCAAGTGCCTAGAAAAATGGGTCTCGGTAACCCTCATTGATAATGGGTCTGCCTTGAACGTTTGCCCGTTGAGAACGGCCGTCTACTTAGGGATGAGGCTCAACCAGTTCACTCCCTGCAATCAAGGGGTGCGAGCCTATGACAACATAAGAAGGGATGTACTAGGACTGGTGTCATTGGCCGTTTCAGTGGGACCACTGGAGACCTCAGTTGTGTTTCACGTGCTAGATGTGCCGGCCTCCTTCAATCTGCTGCTGGGCAGGAAGTGGCTGCACGACCCAAATGTCCAGGCAGTACCATATACCCCTTCACCAAAAATTGAAATTAATAAAGAACGGGACAGTTTTGACCATTCATGGAGAGGACATTATTCACCCTCCAATAGGAGGAGAGGGCACAACTCTGCTAGAAGTTCAACATAGTGAAGATGATGTGTTGCTCAATGGTTTTTAGTTCGATGAAGCACAGGTTGTTCAGACGCTGATGAATGAAGAAGAAAGGTATGTTAACCCACGAGCTTTAATGATGATGAGGAAAATGTCCTGCTTCCCTGACATGGGATTAGGACGTAAGCAGCAGGAAATCCCGGAACCCATTCAGGTATTGCCGATTTCACATCGTTTTGGTCTTGGGTATAAACCAACAGAAGAAGATCTGGAAGGGCCTAGAAGGGGGCGAAAGACTAATTATTCCGGAACACTCAATGGATACTTTGTGAAGGAAGGGGAAGATTTTTTGTATTGTGGCGTTCCAGAGCCGTGGATTGACGAAGAAACCAATCAAAAGCTGCCAGGGTTGGAAATTTTTTTCAGCCATAAGTTGTCTGACACGGAAGAGGAAGAAACAGTGGAAGGAGAGAAGGAAGAAAAGAAGGTTCAGGAAGAAGATTAGACAGGCAAACTCGACGGTATCGACCTGGGAGTGCTGTTCAACGAGAATATGGCTCAGCTGCGTATAACTGAATCGGATTGCTTCATGATGGGCTTCAGCGCACCTGCGGATTGTACCAAGCTCATCGTCGACGCAGCCACAAAGGAAGTAAAGAATTAGTCCATCGAGTCTTCTAATGTGCAGGTCGTCTGTCCTGAGTCCAAGTTTGAGTCAGAGTCTGTAATCGAGGGCACGTCTGTTGGTGCTCCTCTCTCTGCTTTTACAATTGAGTTTGTAATTCCCACTATTCTTAATGAAATGGACAAAGTTTTTGGTTACTCTGCTTTATTTGATTTATTTCATACGCTTTTTGATGATTTTGAATTCAACGGGGATATCTCCGAAAAAATAAAACTTTTAATAAAAAGAGAAGAAGAAATGTGTGCCCAACTAATAATTAAAGAAACTTTGTCAATAAATCTGGGTAATGAAACTAACCCGCAAAATGTTCAAATTGGTTTTTCTTTATCCATAGTTGAATAAGAACAATTAAAAACTTTATTAAAAGAATTTAAAGATGTATTTGCATGGTCTTACGAAGATATGCCTGGAATTGATCCTGATATTGCCTAACACCACATCTCCCTATACCTTGATGCTAAATCGATCAAACAAAAATTAAGACGGATCCGGCCAAAATGGACTTTGAAGATCAAGGAAGAGGTTGCCAAACAAATCAACGCTGGGTTCCTGATGGTAACCGAGTATCCAAAATAGGTAACCAATATAGTGCCAGTTTTAAAGAAGGACAGTCGTATCTGAGTCTGTGTGGATTTTTGGGACCTCAATAAGGCCAGCCCGAAGGACGATTTTCTACTACTGCACATTGACGTCCTAGTAGACAGTATAGCGGGGCATGCCTTGCTGTCATTCATGGATGGCTTTTTTGGGTACAACCAGATTCTGATGGATCCCAAAGACAGAGAAAAGACGATATTCACCACGCCTTAGGGCACCTATTGTTATCGTGTGATGTCGCTTGGCCTAAAAATTGTCGGGGCAACCTATCAAAGGGCTGTCACTACCTTATTGCATGACATGATACATAAGGAGGTTGAAGTGTACGTGGACGATATGGTAGTCAAATCCAAGGATCGGGAAGGCCACATCACAGCTCTGCGAAAATTCTTTAAAAGGATCCAAAAGTATAAGATGCGGCTCAACCCGCAGAAGTGTGCATTTGGAGTCACTGCTAGAAAAAATACTTGGGTTCATGATCACTCAACGGGGTATCGAGGTGGATCCTTTGAAGATCAAGGCAATTTTAGAAATACCTCCTTTGAGGACCGAGCGAGAAGTTAGAGGTTTTCTGGGTAAGATACAGTTTATCAGCCGATTCATCGCAAAGCTGACAACTACCTACGAGTCGGTCTCCCGTCTACTGAAAAAGGAGTCAAATTCGAATAGGATCAGAAATGCCAAGACGCCTTTGATGCCGTACGTCAATACCTATAAAACCCACCTGTTCTAGCTCCTCCCAAACCTGATAGGCCACTGATCCTCTATTTGTCATTGACCGATTCAGCTATGGGATGTATGTTGGTACAAGAAGGTAAAACTAGAATTGAAAAGGCCGTCTACTACCTAAGCAAGAAGATGACCGGATCGAAAATACGATACACACCGCTGGAGAAGACATACTGGGCCTTGGTTTGGACTTCCCAAAAATTAAGGCATTATATGCTGTCTTTCACAGTGAACACTATCTCCCGGATGGATCCGTTGAAGTATTGTTCAAAAAGCCGACACTGACAGGAAGGCTGGCTCGATGGTTGCTGCTATTATCAAAGTTCGATCTAAAGTACGTCACCCAGAAGTCAGTCAAAAGCAGGGCAGTGGCAGAATTCTTGGCCGATCAACCAATTGAAGGAGGTGAAGACACGAAATTTCAGTTTCCTGATGAACGGCTAATGAAAGTTGGTGATGACAAATGGACTCTATATTTTGATGGCGCATCCAATCAATATGGCTATGGAATAGGAGTCCTCCTTATCACTCCCGACGAATCACACATTCCGTTGTCCCTAAAGCTCAACTTTAAAGTCACCAACAATCAGGCCGAGTATGAAGCATGCTTAGCTGGATTGGAGGCAGCCTTAGAACTAGAGGCAAGGAAGCTGGATGTCATCGGAGACTCAACACTGGTAGTGTCACAAGCAAGAGGAGAATGGAAGGTTAGGGACTTAACCTTAATTCTCTATCATCAAGAACTAGAAAAGTTGATACCATGCTTTGAATTAGTGATTTTCACTCATGTACTAAGACTGCAGAACAAGTTCGCCGATGCACTGGCCACCCTAGCATCCATGATTGATATATCGCCCGGAGTCCAAATGAGGCACCTGATAATAGAGCAGAAAAGAAAGCCAACGTACGAGATAACAGCCGCCATTGGAGAAAGCGCTAACGGCCTTCCATGGTACTTTGGCATTCAGAACTTCATAGAGAAAGGAGAATATTCCAAGTTTGCCAGCGAAAAAGACAAAAGGGCAATACGATGACTATTTGTGCAGTTTGTCATTTGTGGTGGCAGACTGTACAAACGAGGACATTCTGGTGTCAATAAGCTATGCGTCAATAATGAAGAGGGTCAAGAACTGATAAAGGAAATCCACGCAGGAGTTTGTGGGCCACACATGAGCGGAAATATGTTAACCAAGATGATCCTACGACAAGGGTACTTTTGGATGACGATGGAAACATATTGTATGCAGTTTGTACGGAGGTTTCATAAGTGCCAGATTCACGCAAACCTCATACACGTTCCCCCGTCTCAGCTGTATAATCTAACGTCACCATGGCCGTTCTCAGTATGGGGCATCGACGTGATTGGCAGAATAACACCGAAGGCATCTAATGGACACGAGTTTATCTTAGTGGCCATTGACTATTTCACCAATTGGGTGGAAGCTGCTTCCTACTCAGTATTAAAAGCCTCCCATGTTGCCAAGTTCATCAAGCAAAATATCATTTGTTGGTACGGAGTTTCCCACGAGGTCATCTCGGATAATAGCTCACATTTTCAAAGGGAAGTCTTGGATCTTTTCGAGGAATACCGAAAAGTGGCTCACAAGTCCTCGCCATATCGGCCGTAGACTAACAAGGTAGTCGAGGCAGCAAACAAGAATATCAAGAAAATTCTACAAAAGACGATCAACTCACATAAGGATTGGCCAGAACACCTACCATTCTCGCTTTAGGGATACCAAACGTCAATCCAAATTTCAACTGGAACTACGCCATACTCTTTAATATATGGGATGGAAGTTGTTCTTCCCATTGAGGTGGAAATCCCTTCACTAAGAGTGATGGCCGAGGCCAGTATTTCAGAAGCAGAATGGCAGAGGAACCGAATGGAGGAGTTGCTCTTGTTCGATGAAAGAAGGCTGCAAGCTCTATTTTATGTACAAGGTTACCAAAGGAGGATAGCCCGAGCGTTCAACAAGAAGGTTAAGAATCGAGATCTTAGAGAAGGCGATCTGGTTCAGAAGGAAATCAAAGCTGCTATCTTTGACCCGAGGGGTAAGTTCAAGCCAAACTGGTCGAGGCCGTTTCTTATCAAAACCATCATACTGGTGGTGCAGTCATTATCAAGGACTTGGATGGCAATGTGTTCTCCACTCCAGTTAACCTCGACCAACTCAGAAAATACTATCCCTGAGATAAAAATAAAATAAAATAAAAATAAAAGCTCGCTGAGTTGAAAATAGAAAAGGCAACTCAGGCAAAAGTTAGAGTAGCCCGCAAGGCCAAAAACCCGAAAGGGCTACCTTGGCAAAAGTTAGGGCATTACAAAAGGAGAGCGTCAATACCCGAGTGAAAATCGAGCCCGAACTACGTTAAGGCCTGATTTCACCTTTTTGGGATAAGTAGGCAGCTTCTTTCAAGAAGTCCGACCACATTCTTTGTTTTTAACCATCTTTGAATCTGAGTAAGACCAATGTAAACTAATTTTTGAATTTTGATAATAAAGATATTCAAGCTTCGAATAAATTTGAACCATCTTAAACGTTAAGTGGGAGTTTTTCATTACCTTAAGCAAGACTACAAAGTTCTTAAATAAAGGGAGGGCACACAAGTCCCAAACTCTACAAATAAAAAAAAAAGAAAAGAAGAGGAAGAAGCTGTGAAATTTTTCAAAACAAAGCAGAGATTCTCAAATCCTCCTCCTTTTTACCGCTTATTTTCCCTCTTCTCTGTCTTTCTTTTCCCTATCTTGTGTTAACCATGTCTTGTATTCAGCAGAAAGATCAGGGCACTGCAACTCGTGCATCTCCATCAATGAGCGAGATGGCCAGGCATCCCGATACTGTGTTAGAAAAGGAGCCCGCAGTGCAGAGAAAAACAAACGGTCTCGAATATTGGGAAATACGATTTGACTTTGCCCGAACTATCGCATGATCCTATGAGGGTAGTAGAATGTAGTCTAACACAGACCAACAAGCAGCACACCAGGATGATCCATAGTGGTCAGAGTCATAGCAGGAATCCGCCACCAAGGGCACTGCCAGGTAATGTCTGAACCGGTCAAAGAGGAAAGATATTGTCGCCAAGATGCTTCAGTGTCACATATCTGGTAACGCGGACAGTAAAGGAAAGTAGCGGCATTGTGTCTATCAGTGGGATGTTTCTGTATAAGGTTCACCTTCTCCATCAGCCAGATCTGTAGCAAGAGTTAGAACAGTAAGAGAAAGGCTTTGTAGTGTAACAGAGAACTTGATACAAAGGAAGATGTTAAGATCACCTAAAGAAGTAAAGGGCTGCTAGCAAAGGTGATGGTTTCTCCACGATGAACAGCGTCCAAGCCGAGCAGTGTCTCAGCCAAAACCAGGGGTACGAAGTCTCTCCCCATCCACATTTGGCCAGCAATGTCAACCAGGGCACAACTAACCCGCCCATTAGGGGGGATAAGGAGATACTAGGCAAGGAGGCAGAAGCAAAGTGCATAATGGCGCCACAGCTGAAAGTCTAGATCGCTGAGGTCACCAATGGGATGAAACCTCTCAATAAGCCATGGAATGTCGAGATAGTCACCCAAGGTCAGACGAGAGGCCTCCATCTTAGATAGACCGCAGAGTTGCATCACCTGCCGCCAAGTAGAGAGAAAGGGAGTGGGAAAGACAACAAAACTCCGCGGAGTTAAGTCTAAGATGGTAGCAAACTCCTCTACAGTAGGATATAGTTCCTCAAGACCAAACCGAAAGACATGAGGCTGAGGATCCCATAGTTGTGCAGCAGCCGCTAGCAAAGGTCTGTTAATCTTCACAGTCTTCAATGAGAAAAGGGCGTTAAGGCAAAAGGGGGCGAAATTCAAACGTTCGATATGAGAGAGTCCCTCAAACCATGAAGAAAGGGAATTAGCCATCTGAATCCGAGCAACAGCAAATGGGGTTTCTAGGATAGTATTTATAGGACAGAAATGGGCGAGAAACCAAAAATTTGGCAAAAGGGACGATCAATGTGGCGACCGCCATCTTGGACATGGCGACCGCCAACCCCAAAAAGCACAGTACAGTGACATCAGCCCTTTTACCAGGCGACCGTCATGCTTAAACAAGTGACTGCCGGGTTAACATTGGTGGAAAGTGGCGACCGCCATGTTGTATTATGGCGACCGCCATGTTAGAACATAGCTGGTGCAGGTCAGTTTACAGTTTGTGTAATCTGTGTTAGTTGTGGCATCTGAACTATGCGTCCATGATAGCTTGAGCAGTAAAGTAAAAGAAAACCATATAAGTAGATGGATATAAGGCAATAAATGGCGCGAAGGCCCATAGTATATCAGAAAGCAATGAGAATGTATTAGAATAAAAACTGGGGCACCCAGGCCCAACAAACAGCAAAATTGGGGCACACAAGCCCATGAATCAAATAAGTGTATGTAAATATGTCAAACAGAGGCACGCAAGCCCATCAAAATAAATGTATCAAAACGAAACAGGGGAGGGGGGAAGCTCTCTCGCTAGTGCCTAGGGCGGACCCGACGGGAGGAAGGACCAACCTCGTCCAAGCTATCGTCCTCGAAGTGTCGGTTGAAGTCACCACCGTTATCGCTGTCAGAGGAAGAGATAACTCTGGAACGGCTCCGAGCAGATGAGACCGACCCTCTGGAACGGGCCCAAGAGGATGCCCGGGAACCACGACCTCTAACCAGAGTTGGGGCGGGAGCAGGAGGCCCGACTGGAGCCTGTGGAGGCACTACACCGGCGACCGGAGCTGGCGGCTGTCAAAAGAAAAGCAAGACTCAGAGCAGGATAAAGATAAGAAATTGTAAAAAAATTGAAAAGAACATGCGAGCTACTTACAACGGCTACTGGCGTGAAGGCAATGCCGGCTGCCCGCATCGAGGCGTCCATCTGCCGAACTATCACACTCAGGCCAGTGACCATCAGCATCGTCCCGTCCACCCACGCCTGATTAAACTACAAAAGGAAAGAAAAAAAGTCAACCAGACAAATGATGTAGAAAATAAAAGAAAGGAGTAAGGATAAGGAAATACCTGGCCAATCTCTGCTCTGAACTTAGAAACTGGTGGGACTGGAACAGGAAGGGAGAGAGGAAAGCCATAGGCGACAGTCTGGATCTCCCAGGGGATCTCTGGACCTATCACTCCTCCAGCGTCAGCAGCTCCAGCATCAGCAGCAGCAGGACCGGCGTCAGCGGCACTAGTAGCACCAATACCCGCAGCCTCTGGTGCCTGTCCTCGTCTCCTGCCTCCTGGGGCAACCGGACCGGGACCTAGGGGACCCATCAGGTGCGCCCGTGCCCAGGCTGTGTAGTCCCCCTCCGCCACCAGTAGCTCTGAAACTAGGGCCCCCACCGTCTCCAGTAGCAGATCGACCCAGCTCAGACGCTCAGTCCGACGCATACAGGTCGGAGGAACCACCGGGATCCGAAAGTGATCCAGGCTGAGTGACAGGCAAACCACTCGCTCTCCTAGATAGTACTCCCGTCCAAATGGACCCTCCAGCAGGATCCGCCTGGGAGTAATATCCTGACTACGCATTAGATCTGCGCCGACCTGATCCCGTACACCCCTCCAGACGTCCCAGTGAACCTACAGAATACACCAAACAGTACAGTATGTGATAACAGACGGTGTATAGTAATCAATGTCCAGAATAAAGAATAGTACAGTGCAGTGAACAATGTACAATAATTAGGTGTCCAGAATGAAGAACAGTACAGCAGATAGTGCATCAAATAGTATAATGCAGAAAGCGGTGTATAGAAGAAAATAAAGATACCTGGTCGGGAGTCAGCCGGTCCAGCGAGATCCAAAACCGGGAAATGTCCTTCCCTTCGGCCTTCTCCCCCAAAACCCTCGAGACCACCGGGCTGCACGACGAATAACCAGAGGGTCCGCTGAGGAGTTCACTAGGACATGATACCCGAGGAACTCATAGGCCCATAACTGCAAAGAAGGAGATGTCAGCAAGCCGAAATAACAGATAACAGAAATGGATGAAGAACTGCAGAAACTAAGTCATACCTCCCAGACCCTCCAGTATCCCCCAATGCTGAGCTCCTGAGGGAACCAGGTCAGTGTCCTCATAAAACTGTAAAGAGTGGCCAAAGCAGTGCCGCCCCAGTCATACGAAGCGACTCGATCAAGAAGAGCCAGGCCGCCCAAGTAATGCAAGTGAACGGTATTCTCCTTGTTCGAAAATAAGGAGGTACCGAACATATACATCAAGAATCCTCGGGCAACCCACTCGTAGTGGCGAGGCTCGGTGCACTGGAAGTGTCTGAAATGGTAAAAAAACTAGGTATATCGGACTCGATCTCTGTCCATCTGCGCCGGAATAACTCCGAGAAAATACATCAGGGCATCAGCAGACTGCGCAAAGGTGGGATCGAATGGGATGGAAGCTCCTCCAACTTGAATGCCGGTAATGAGGGCAAAATCCAGAGGCGTCAGAGTAGCCTCGAAGGTGGTGAAATGGAAGGTGTTGGTGGTATCCCACCACCGCTCGGCCAGGGCTGTCAGCCATACCCGATCAATGCTCGTCCTACCCAGCAGGGGTATGAAGCGAGCAAAGCCGGAGGCATCGAAAAAGCACGGCTAGGAGCAGGGAGGACATCATACCACTCCAACACCTCCCCGGAGGCTGAATCTCTGAAGCCTCGAACGTAGTGACCAGCCTGTAAAGAGAAGACAGATAGAGAATACATAAAGAACAGACCGAGCAAGCAAAATACAGGAAAACAACTGAAAACAAAACCTAGGTTCCTTTGGTCCTTTCAAGCCCTAGAAAATTAGGCATCCTAAATCTAGGTTCGTGATTCTTAGTGACCCTAAGCCCTGGTGCACCAGACAAATTTCTATCATTCTATGCTAATTTTCTTTTCAAGTATATATAAAAAAAAATCTCCCTTTCTTTTGACATTTGTGTTTTGTCCCGTAGATTTAACTTTCTAGGAATCTTTGAAAATTGGCCCCAATTATAACAAAAATAAAAAAATAATAATAATATATAAAAAATAATAATAATAAATAAATAATAACAAAAAAATAATTAAAAAAAAGAATAAAAAAATCTTCCTAAAATTTTTGAGGTTTTCTAAGTTTTTTTCGCAAAATTTTTAGGATCTTTTAATAATTTTCTCAAAATTTTCTTCAAAATGTTTAGAATTTTCTAAGATTTTTTGTAAATTTCTAGGGATTTCTTAAAATTTTCCTTAAATTTCTAAAATTTTTCTTAAATTTATAAGATTTTCTAAAATATTTTTTCAAATTTATAAGATTTTCTAAAAATTTCTACAATTTTCTCAAAATTTTTCTCAAATTTATAGGATTTTCTAAAAGTTTATAGTATTTTCTATAAATTTTCCTAAAACTATTCTAAAAATTTTAAAATTTTTCTTACAATTTTCTCAAAATTTTCTAGGATTTCTCTCAAAAGTTTCAAAATGTTTAAAACAAAAAATAATAAAAAAATCAAAAAAAAAAAGGTTTCTGGTTTTTAGGATTTTTTTAAAAATTTTATCGGATTTCTCTTAAAAAATTTTCCTCAGAATTTTCTAACAATTTTCTTAAAATTTTTCTCAAATTTTCTAGGATATTTGAAAATTTTCCAAGATTTTCCTAATTTTCTAAAAGTTTTTCCTAAAATTTCTAAGATTTTTTAAAAAATTCTTAGAATTTTTTAAAAAGTTTTCCTAAATTCTCTAGATTTCCTAAAAAAAAAACTATTAATTTTCTGGGATGTTTGAAAACTTTCCCTAAATTTTCTAGGACTTTTGAAAAATTTTCTTAGCACCCTTTAAATTCTTTTACCCTAAGTCTTAGAAATTTTTAGGATTTTTGATACAAGTCACCCTTTTAGTTTTCATGCCCCAAAAATAAAAAATAAAAATTCTCCCCTAGACTTGTGTTTTTCCTCAAAGTAAGCAATGAAAACTTAAGCCTTTTATTTTGTGATTTCTACTCAAATAAATCGCCCATTTTGTTGATTGGTTGTTCAAAAATTCTAGTTGTCTCTACTGTTTTAAACTCCATTGCATAGGTTCCTAAACTAGGTTTAAATCCCAATCATAAAACATCATCATCTATCATATCAAAATAAACTATCATCATATCACATCATCATCATATGGGGGATCCTCGGCATGCGTCTACGTTGGAGATATAATATACAAAACAGTAAGGACAGGCTACTTATCGATGGTCGTCGACGAGACATGTGGTGATCGACCTCTCGCAGAAGAAGGTCAGTAGCAACAGCATTCTCGGGAGGCTCATAGCGTCTCATCCCACGTAGAACCACGCGATGCGGTAGTGGAGCATAAGTGTGGGGGTCGAAGGGTGTCGGACGGCCATCTCCAGCGTCAGGATCCAAGAAGTCAGCCACCGCGGCCTCAACAGCAGCATCTGCAGCCGTCTGCGCCACAGCAGCTGCTCGCGCCTCCTCAGCAACTCGACGAGAGGCAAGCTCTGCCTCGAGTACAAGAGCATCCATCGCAGCAGTAAGCTGCGTGGAAGTGCCCCCACTAGCGGAAGGGTCCCGTCGTGCCCCCGAATCGTCATCTCCATGGACTTGTCCCTCCATAAAGAGAAAAGGGATCACAAATAATAGGGTGAACATCGTGAGAACGCTAAGAAGCAAGAAAGGAAGGGGAGAACAAGAAAGAGATGGGAGAGAGTTTGAGAGCGCGAAAGAGTTAGAGAGAGAGTAAGAAAGTGCAAAATGAGGCCACCCCGCGCGCCTTTAAGGGCCTGGTGCGCGTCTCAAGTTGGCGGTCGCCACTTCTATAGTGAGCGACCGCCAGGTTTCCCAAAGGCTACACAACGACTGCTATGTTGAAGGGGTTTGTACCAGGCGGCTGCCATGTCAGAGGAATTTCATCCTGGCGACCGCCAAGTTATCAAATGTCACATCGTTTCAGTTCGCCATTATGACGTTTTAGGATTTTTAAGAGCTGTTTGGGCATTCTTAATAAGTGTTTTGTTATCGCTATTAAGCATTTTATTCATTAAATTATTTTTTTTAATAAAAATAATTTTCAGAAAACATAAAATTTGTTTGGTGTTTATTTTATGTGCAAAAATATTTTTTTTTATAGAGCTTTTCAAAAACAATTTTGTAATCTCAGAAAAATATTTCGAGTACTCTATTGTGTGTACTTTTAACCCCTATTTAAATTCATATTTTTTCCCGATAAAATTAATTTTTAAGCCGCGACTTGACTTTTAAATTATTTTTGTCTCGAACCTCGCTCTAAATTTTTTAGGTCTTGACTCCACCTATTAAATTCATGTCTTTTTCGGATAAATTTAATTTGAAGCCATAACTTGGCTTTTAAATTATCCCGTGCCCCGTTTTGAATTTTTTGATCTTAACTCGACCTCTTAATTCGCAATCTTCCTTCCCTATAAATCAAAAAATTTCAGTCGTAGCTTGGCTTTCGATCATTTTAAATCTCGTTTTCGATAAACCTACTTCTAAGTCTCGCATTCTTAGATCCTGACTTAATTTATTAATTTGATGTTTACCTATTCGGTCCTCCTCATGACCTTAAACTGACCCGTCGGTCCTCCTCACGACCCTAAATTGACTCGTCGGTCCTCCTCACGGCCTTAAACTGACTCGTCGGTCCTCTTCACGACCCTAAACTAGCTCGTCGGTCCTCCTCGCGACCTTAAACTGACTCGTCGGTCCTCCTCACGACTCTAAACTGACTCGTCGGTCGGTCCTCCTCACGACCTTAAACTGACTCGTCGGTCCTCCTTACAACCCTAAACTGACTCGTCGGTCCTCCTCACGACCTTAAACTGACTCGTGTTATACCTATCTGCATCATGTTAGCATCCACATCATGTTTCTTATCATTTCATCTTTGCATTTTGCCCCATGAACTACGTTCTGGTCTGATTCCTAGTAAAAGGGGTACGTAGGCAGCTCGATTAAAATTCGAGTAAGACCAACATCATATGCATGCTTGTGTGTTTGTGGCCTAAGATTGACGGCTCGATCAAATGGTTGTTGTTTCTGGGTCTTTGATATAACCTGCTTCACGCGTTGCTATGCAAGTTATATCAAAGAGGGGCAACTGTAGACACCCCAATTTGACCTCGCGTTATCTTAGGCGAATCCGATGATAAAACAGGTGAATTAGTGCTTCCGTACGATCCTCGGGAAGTGATCCAAGCTCGGTATTTGAACCCAAAACCTTCAAACCAATAAAATTTTATCGAACCATCGAAACTTGCTGCCGAAGTAAGGCGACTGCAAACTCTCATTGTGGCGACCGCCATAGAACTTTGTGAAAACCCTAGCCAAAAGTGGCGACCGCCACATTTCATTATGGCGACCGCCAATTCTCATTGTGGTGACCGTCATAGGACTTTGTGGAACTTTTCAAAAACCTGGCGATCGCCAACTTGCATCATGGCGACTGCCAACTTTAAATGGCCTGACGTGTCCCAAAACGTGGCAACATCTCATTGGTTGGAGAATTCTATAAATACTGTACCCCAGCGTACATTTTTAATATGAATTTTGAGTGAGAGAGACTCTGCCGATATATCGAGCGATCCCGAACTACGACGCCGAAACCCTGCCGAACCTCCGACCGACGTTGAAGTCTTGCTTGGATCACTATCCGAGGATTGGACAATTGGAGCTCATTCTACCGACTTGAGGATTCCCCGGCAACCTAGGTACCTCATTCAGATCCTCGACCTTTTTAAACTCCATTTCTCTCTCTTGGGGTGGTCGGGTTAATATTCATCTTTAAATTCTGCAATTTCATTTATATTCAATGCAATGTAGTTTGTAGTTTGTTGTTAATTTCATTTATAGGCTATTTTATTTTTATTTCGTTTTAATTCCTTGTTACATTTAACTATTTCACTACAATAGTGCTAATATATCTCTAACAATTACAACTCGACAATGTTGTTAATTGTTGTAATCGAAGCACTTATATAGAAATGGTTGCAATTGTTAATATTGCACCCATTTAATTGTTAATTTTCTCTTAATGTTAATTTAGTGTTTTCTTTATTAGTACTTTTATTTTTCTTTTAATTTAATGCTATAGCATTCATTACATTCCTTTCCTTTTAATTAGTCTAATTTTCGTTTATTAGTATTTTATTTTCTTTTCTTCCACCATTAATTGAATGCTCCATTTTAATTCTTAGCTTTAATAATAATGTAATTTTTTTAGCATTTACTTTCTTCTTTCTTTTTCTTATAATGTAGTTTTATTTTCTTTTCCATGATTTTTTTTTGTAATGCATTAGTCATTTCTTTTTCATTTCTTCCTTGTAATCTTATTTTAATGTTCTAGTTTTTCATTTTTCAATTTCTCTTCTTTTTTTTATATAGCATTTCATATTCTTTTATTCATCTTATTTTCATTAATGCTAATGCTTAACTTTTTTATTTTTTTTATTAAAGCATTTTATTAATCTAAATCCCTTTTAAAAGTTACATTTTCTCTTTTCTTTTCTTTTGAAGTAAGTTTAATTTTCTTTGTATAATATTTCTTTTATTCTTTTGTTAAACCCAAAAATTTCAAAAAGATTTTTAAGTTAATTTTTACTTTTAAATAGCATTATAATTTTTTTTCTCATAATAGTTAAAATTCAATTTTCCTTTTCATGCCACTTCTTTCTTTTATTTTATTTATTTATTTTTATTCTCTTTTAAAAATATGAATTTTAACAATTAAATCTTCCTTTTATTTTAAAATCTTTCTTTGTTAGCCTAACTTTTCTTCTATAATATTTTTTCTTTTCTTTTTTTCTATTAACTACAAAAGCACGAAATCATAAAAATATATTTTATTGTTCTTCTATCTTTAATATAAATAGTTAAAATTTTCTTCCCTAATATAGCATTCTTTTTTTAAAAAAACTCTTTGCATAAGCTTCTTTTATAGACTTCTTTTAAAAATCTTTTTCATGCACATTTTATTTTGTATTTCTTTTATTAAATTATCATGTTAATGCATGTTTGATTGAAAGCATGTTTATAATAGTTTGATTTATCTTTTGTTACAAATCATGTTTAGATAATTTTGGCATCTTTAGTCTAACATTTGAACCATGCTATTTTAGGTTATTTTTTTATTTTTGTGAATATAGCATGTGGGAGTGCTTCATGTAACCTTTAGATAAAAATTGCATGCCATAAGATTTAGAAATTTTTTTTGACATTTATTTATTTTAGAGTGCTATGTACATATTTTATGTATTTTTTATACTTGATTTTGAATGTTCTCTTTTTGCCTCTATTTTTTTTATTTGCATGCATTTAAAAAATTCTATTAAAGAACCAATGATGATTAGTAGAGCCCAACCTTACGGTTGGACGAACGGGGTGCCTAATACCTTCCCCGATGCGTACCTTAGCTCCCGAACCCTATTTCTCTGATTAACGTTTTAATGATCAATAGCTATTTTTGTTTTTCTTAGTTTTTCTCAAAAACTAAGTGGCGATTCTATTTTTAACGAAATGGGTTTTTCAAAATTTGGTTTTCAAGGTGTTTAAAATTTTTTTCAAAACATCTTTGACTTCCCTTATTTTCGACCCCTAAATCCCAATGCAACACGATTCCTTATGCTTCGGCAGTAGGAAGCTTTATGTATGTTACGCTTTGCACTAGACCTGAAATATGCTTTGCCGTTGGCATGGTTAGCAGATATTAGTTTAATCTAAGACTTGAGTATTGGACTGCTGTAAAGAATATATAATCAAGTACATGAAAAGAATAAAAGATTATATATTGATTTACTAGGCAGACAGTCTAGTACCTTTGAGGTACAAAGACTTAGATTTTCAATCAGACATAGAGTTTACATCAGGAGACAACCTTGTAGATCTTTTACAAAGAGCTTACCGGCTAAAACTTTTAATAGTCATGTATAGGGTATGGGAGTCAGATGTACCGCTGCATGGCTTTGAGTATAAGTGAAAAATTGTTAGGGTTGATATACTGAAAAATATGTTTTTAATATTTAATTTTACTTTAATAAAATTAGTTTTTTATTTTATGAGAATCTTTATGAGCAATGTATGTGTATCATTTCTTTGATATGCATGGATGTCCAATATTCTGTATGGTATTTAATCTGGTGTGTAGAGTACGATTTACACACAGAAGATCAGATTTTAGGTTCTTGCAGAATATAAGTTTTATGTTTGCAGTTTAGATAGAAATAGACGTACCATCGATACGACTGCAGTACAGAGTTTTAGTAGGCCTTTCTTGGTTACAGAAAATAGATAATAGCGTCGTCTATTGTTACGACTCACTATGCTAGTACACTTTGTGTATTGAACGGGACATTTGGGTAGTTAATTTTGTACTGACTATATAAATTAATTCACATCCCAATGTTATTATGAATAGTGCTTATCCTCTTAATCCTGAAATAATTATTGATTTTCGTATATTTAATATTCATTGTTTTGATTAATTAGAGGGTGCGATCTTATATGGGTTTATATTTTTGGTGAGTTAGATAGCGGTATTATTTATATCAAAACTATTAATTATTGACAGAATCCATATCCCGAAGATCGAGATTGACGATACTCCCTTAAGGATGCTTATAAGTTTTTATTGGACCAAACCCTACAGGTGGATTTAATTACCCGGCGGTTAAATAAGTTACGCGGAAGGGTTTAAGGAATATCAAGATGCCGATTAAATTAAATTATCAGTAATTAAACTTAATTGGCGGATATCGAGAATCTTAACGTGGGAGAAATGGTAAGTATTTAATAACAGGTGCTCAATGCAAGAAGGTCTTGAGATTATGCGTCAGAGTGCAATTACAGTTCTTTAGTGGTGTGAACTATAATTCAGTATTTTATAAAAATTGCAGAAACCGCTGCATGTCTTTCCATGATTGCAGAAACCTCTAGTAGGTGTCTGTGCTCCACTGGAAGTCTAACTCATAATTACTCCCCAAGCTCCTGCTGTAGCCCTATATATACGCGGGTAGGCTGAACCAGTTTGGGATTGATAGATTTATATCATTATTATTATGATATTATTTTTGTCTTTTAAGACTTAAATATATCGGGGTTTTGCCGGTACGAGTTCTCGGAGGATCGTAGCCCACACTACGTTCGAGAATCGCGTAAGGGAATACAGTAGAAGATCTGACTGGAGTTTCAACTCGGAATCAAGTCGTAGTTGAAGATTAGATTGACAAAATATATTTTTCTAAATTAACTTTGGTTGCACGGGTTTATTTTTGATCGTTCAACGTCAAAAGTTTTATCTGGAACCTGTTTTGATGTTTGTCCGTCCAGTTAATTTTTACCAAAAATCGTTTACAAAATAATGATCTTGGCAGTATTGCCTCCAACAGCAAAATGGTTCACTCAGAAAGAAGTGATCGATTTTAAGAAAATATTTTTGCCAGTAGCCATGCTTAAATCTATTCGAATTATCTTATCCATTGCAGCTCATTTCGATTAAAAAATTTGGTAAATGGATATCAGGATTGCTTTCCTTAATGGAAGTCTTGGAGAGCGTATCTATATGGTATAATGTTAGGGTTGGTATACTGAAAATTATGTTTTTATTATTTAATTAAATTATTTTTAAATAAAATTAATTTTTTATTTTATGAGAATCTTTATAAGCAATGTATGTGTATCATTTCTTTGATATGCATGGATGTCTAATATTCTATACAGTATTTGATTTGGTGTGTAAGTACGGCTTACACACAGAAGATCAAATTTTAGGTTTTACAGAATATAAATTTTATGTTCACAATTTAGATATAAATGGACATACCATCGGTACGACTCTGGCACAGAGTTTTAGTAGGTCTGTCTTGGTTACGGGGAATAGATAATAGCGTCGTCTATTGTTTCGACTCTCTTTGCCAGTACACTTTGTGTGTATTGAACGGGATATTTAGGGTAATTAATTTAGTACTAACTACTGTGTATATAAATTAATTCACACCCCAAAATTATTATGAATAGTGCTTATCCTCTTAATCCTAAAATAATTATTGATTTGCATATATTTAATATTCATTGTTTTGTTTAATTAGAGGGTGCGATCTTATATGGGTCTCTATTCCCGGTGAGTTGGATAGCGATATTATTTATATAAAAAATATTAATTATTGACAGAATTCACATCCCGAAGATCGGGATTGACGATGCCCCATTAAGGATACTTATAAGTTTTGACCGGGCAAAATCCTGTAGGTGGATTTATTTATCCAGCAGTCAAATAAGTTAAGTGAAATGGCTTAACGAATATCAAGATGCCGATTAAATTAAATTTAATTGGCGGGTATCGAAAATCTTAACGTGGAGAGAAATGGTAAGCATTTAATAACAGGAGCTCAATGCAAGAAGGTCTTGAGATTCTAGGTCAGAGTGCAATTACAGTTCTTTAGTGGTGTGAGCTGTAATTCAGTGTTTTATGAAAATTACAGAAACCGCCGCTAGTTTTCCATAATTGCAAATACCGCTATGCGTCTTTATTTAATTATAGAAACCGCTGGTAGGTGTTTGTGTTTAACTGGAAGTCTTACTCATAATTACTCCCCAGGTCCCTGCTGTAGCCCTATATATACGCGGGTAGGCTGAATCAATTTGAGATTGATAGTTCATATATCATTATTATAATGATATTATTTTTGTCTTTCAAGACTTAAATATATCGGGGTTCTGCCGGTACGAGTTCTCGGAGGATCGTAACCCACACTACGTTCGAGGATCGCGTAAGAGAATATAGTAGAAGATCTGACTGGAGCTTCAACTCAGAATCAAGTCGTAGTTGAAGATTAGATCTACAAGAGGTATACTTCTAAATTAACTTTGGTTGCACATGTTTATTTTTTATAATTCGACGTCAAAATTTTTATCTGAAGCCCGTTTCGGCGTTTACCCGTCCAGTTATTTTTTTACCAAAAATTGTTTACAAAAACAATGATCTTGGAAGTTTTGCCTCCAATAAATTGGTATCAGAGCCGTTTTATTTTTTGTTTACGGTTATCAGGGCCGGGTAGTTTTAGAACTGTTGCTAACTTTGATTTGCACGCGTTCTAATCTCGATTTTATGATCATCCATTTTTTTTCATATTTGATTGAATGGTTTGAATGAATGATGATTATATTTTTTTTAATCATGGGGGTTGACCGTGATAGATTAAGTTTTTTCTAGATCGAATATGAACCTACGGGATATAGCTTTCGATGTAAAATATTTTATGTTCTTTAAGTTTCTTTTTCTAGTTTATTAGAAAGAAAAAATAAGAACATGTATGGAAGAACCGGCGGTGGTTGGCGGCGGCAACCGGCGAATAAGTTTTTTTTATTGCTTTGCAAATTTTTTTTCACTCCAGATTTTTTTCTGGTTAAATAAAAAAAAATGGGGCTGTTTCGGCAAAACGCCTAAAGCAATTCCCAATTCCAAGCTGCAGCAGTGCAATCTCCATAAGGTGCTGGTTTTTGTTTTCCAAGCGCCAAACGTGGCCCAACATCAAGTGAATTCCCAAAAAGTGGGTGTTGATCTCCAAGTTGGCAGCGTAAAAAGGTGCCGCAGATCTCCAACTCAAATAGTGGTTGATGGGTTTTGGATTCCCAATAGTGGTTGATGGGTTTTGGATTCCTAACAGTGGCGGGATTAAATTCTATAAAACAATAAAGGCAGTTTTCCAAGTGGCGCAATCCAGGCTGTTCGGTGCAACATTGGGTTTTTCAAAGATCAAAAGCAAAGCCATCCCAAGTAAGCTATTTTGACGCCAAACAAGGCGCTGAAGCAAGCAAACCAAAACAGAAGCCTCCGATTTCCATTCAACACACAAAAGTTCAGCGCAATCTTCTAATCAGTGATTTTCGGTCTCTAACACAGAAGCGATTTCCAAAATAGTGAGCGCTCTCTCCATCGAAGCAAGCTACGGTTTTTTAGGCGCTGTTGCGCCAAAACAATCCGGCAAAATCCAATCTGGTGAATCCCAAGAAAATTTTGGCGAATACCAATCGGTGCCAAACAGCACTGATTTGGTTAGCTTAAAATTGTTGATAAAGATTGGACTTTGGAAGCTTATTTTTCAGCGAGAGACTAAAACTCTGATGGATTATAAAATTGGAATTTATATTTATCTTGAATTTTATTTTTTATTAACTGTGTGGATGAGATATATATTGATTTTATTTATTCTGTTAATTTAATTAATTTAAAAATTCGGTTTTAATTAAAATATTTTGTAATGAAAAATAAAATTAAAATTTTTTAATTAATTAATTAAATAAAAAAACTTTAGATATTTTATTTTTTACAAAATATCACGTTTAAAAGATGATTTTTTTTTCAGATATCTTGAAAAACGTGAGAATTAATTTCGAATTTTGAATTAATTAAATGAAAAAATATTTAATCGAAAGAAATTATTATTTTTCGAAAAATGTGGAACGAAAAATAAAATAAATAAATACCTTTAATCACTACCTTAGCTGAAAAGCTGACGGAAAAACTGTGTATTTATGAAATTTTATTTGTTATGCATTTAAACATGAAAAGATGGTTTGATAAACTAAAATTTTTGGAATCGTATACACGGAAAGATGTTTAATTCTTTCAGATCGTGTAACTTTCGAAAGATAGTTTGATAAACTAAAATCTTTGGAATCGTGTATACGGAAAGATATTTGATTCTTTCAGATCGTGTGGCTTTCGAAATTAATAAATTTATTTTAATTAAATAAATTTTTATAATTCTCAAAAGTATTTTAAAAATCTAAGTGGAAGAGGAAATTTATTCACAGATAAATCCCGCGGTCTCCATCACTAATTTGTAGGCGATGCAATTATACCCTAAGTGTTGGCAATAAGGCCTTCCTCCTCATCGGACAGATTAATTGTGGTATCGTTAGTACAAACCTCCTTTAGGGATAATTCTGGATAATTGTTAGTGTGGATTACTTCTCCATCTGAAGAGTTCATTGCGAAGCGATTAATTTGGGATTAAGTGATGGTTAACACTTAGCTGTATATAATAGTATAATCTCCATCTGAGTCACTGCTATTATATATTGGACCGAAACTATATCAGCTATTTAATTTTACTTGGCATGGTCAGTTGCCTAAATAGTAAAATTAAAAAGAATTGGCCTGTCTAGTCTGATGAAGAATAGTAGACGTCCATCAATCGTGGCATGTTATTCTCAGGTAACCAGGCTGCTGGCGAATTAATTTTAAAATGGTAGAGGGAACCAAATTAAAATGAATTCAAAGTTTTGCTCATCATAATTAACGATTTTTTTAATTATGTGATTCTTATGATTAAAATGAATTTCAACCCACTCACTTCAATACTCAAAGAAAACAAACTTACGGGATCAAATTTTGTTGACTGGAAATATAACTTAGATATAACTTTAACTACAAATGGTATTCATTCAATACTAGAAAATGTGTCTATTTCAGAAAAGGTTCTTCCTCGAGGCCGAAAGGCATGAAGAAGAAAAAAGTTCAGAAACAGGAAGACACAATTTTCAGGGTAGTTAGTGGGCCACGAACTGGTGTGAAAAAGCCGAAAGACAGATATTTTCACTGTAATCAGACGCAGCACAGGAAAAAGCTATGTCTACTATTTCTCAGAAAGCATAACAAACACGATAATTTCTGTTCACTAGTTGTGGAAACATGTTTAGCGGTATTATCTATCGGTACCTGGTGTGTAAATACGGGAGCCACTAATCATGTCTGCAATTGATTACAGGGATTCCAAGAAACCCGACGACTTAATGATGGAGAGATTTACCAGCATAAGGACAATAATATAAAAGTAACAGCAGTTGCAGTAGGAGATGTCACTCTCAGTTTTGGTAGAGATTGGATTTTAATATTGAGATATTGTCTTTATGTACCTGCCATTAGAAGGAACTTAGTTTTCGTTTCTGGATTGGCTAAAGACGGATATTTTGTTTATTTTAATAACTCTGTGGTTATTAAGGATAATAAACGGGTTATCTATTCTGGTACATTAGTGGATAATCTTTTTATTATTACTCCAATCTCTCCTACACTGCAAGTAACTGAAATAAATAACACAGTTAATTTACCATATAAGAGAAAGTTTCCTTCTTAAATGAACTAAACGTTTCTTTGGCACTTACGTTTGGGTTATATTAATCTAAAAATGATAAACAGACTGGTAGCAGATGGACCTTTGAGTTTATTGGAAGTTAAAGCACTTCCAGTCTGTGAATCTTGCTTAGAGGGTAAGATGACTAATAGGCCATTTTCGGCCAAAGGCTATAGAGTTAAAGAACCATTGGAGCTAGTTCATTCTGGTTTGTGTGGTCATATGACAATCTGGGTTAGAGGTGGCTTTAAGTACTTCTTCAGTTTCATTGATGACTACTCAATGTATGGATACATTTACCTAATGCACCGTAGGTCTGAATGTTTTAAGAAATTCAAAGAATTTAAGGCGAAGGCAGAGAAGCGTCTAGGTAAAAGTATCAAATCACTACGATTCGACTGCGGTGAGAAATACCTCTTTGGAGAGTTTAAGGACTACCTGTCATCAGAGGGGATTACATCCCAATTGACAGCACCTGGCACATCTCAGCAGAATAGTGTAGCAGAAAGAATGAATATGACTCTTATGGAAATGGTAAGGTCAATGATGAGTTATTCAGGTTTACCAGATTCATTTTGGGGACTCGCTTTAGATACAGCGGCTTACATTTCAAACTTGGTACCTTTTAAGTCAGTACCTTCTACTCCCACAGAATTGTGGAGCAGGCGTAAGTCTAGTTTGAAACACATTCGAATTTGGGGGTGTCCAGCACATGTGCTGAAAGGGAACGCGGATAAGTTCGAACAGAGGACAGAAGTCTGTTTCTTTGTGGGGTATCCTAGAAAAACAAAAGGTGGTCTATTTTATAATCCTAAGGATCAGAAGGTCCTTGTAAACAGCAATGCCCGCTTCTTGGAAGTGGATTATACTATGGACCACAGGCCCAATAGCAAAATTATTGTAGAAGAACTGAGAGAAAATGCCAGTAGAACGGAAGAGGAACCACAAGTCACTGATATTCCATTACCTCGTCGTAGTGGGAGGATTATCGGGACAGGTGCAAATCAAGAACATGGTGCTGATACACAGGGTTCAGATTATGCACAGCCTGTTACTGCTAGTACATAGACACAGGTAGTGCCTCGTCGTAGTAGGAGGGTTGTTCATCAATCTAACCGGTATATATTCTTGGGAGAGCCTTTTGACAAGATCCCGACAGATCTGGATACCAAGCCTTGTAACTACAATGAAGCACTACAAGATAAAGATGCAGATCTTTGGCAAATGGTTATGAATTCAGAGATGAAATCTATGTATTCCAATCAGGTTTGGAAATTTTTAGAACCACTCGAAAGGATAAAATCTATTGGATGCAAGTAGATCTAGAAGAGAAAGAGAGGAGTAGACAGGAAGGTTGAAACCTTTAAAGCTAGGCTTGTTGCTAAAGGATTCACTCAGAAAGAAGGGATCGATTATGAAGAAACCTTTTCTCTAGTAGCTATTCTTAAGTTTATCCGGATTCTCTTATGCATTTCCGCTCATTTCGATTACGAAATCTACTAAATGGACGTCAAGACAGGTTTCCTTAACGAAAGTCTTGACGAGTGTATCTATATGATACTACCAAACGGATTCATTGCAAAAGGCCAGGAACACATGTTGTGTATGCTTAGGAGATCCATTTACGGACTTAAGCAGGCATCGAGATCTTAGAACACTCGATTTGATCAACCTATAAAGTCTTATGATTTTTATCGAAGTTCGGATGAGTCCTATGTGTACAAGAAGCGTGACGGAAGCGTGGTGATCTTCCTAGTACTTTATGTAGACGATATCTTGC
>JAULJZ010041940.1:0-14479 GCA_032270985.1 Heliamphora pulchella
CGGATCGTTGTTCTGCATCAAAGAAACTTGTACAAGTTTCTTGAAGGTATATTTAATCTTAATATATCTATTCATGGTTATGGTTTTTCATGAAAAACACATGTACCATTTTTTACGGTCACGGCGCCGGTTCTACATTTTTCTTCTGCGTTCCAACATGGTTTTCTGCTGTCATCATCTGAGGTGTTCTTGTCTCTTCTTTTCCCCCCATTGGTTGGGGAGTGTGACTATCTTTGTGAGGCTGCGTTCCTTGGTTGGGTCTGTGGTTTTTCATAACCTTGTTAGTTCTTTGATCCTATCTAGATCCTCGATACTCTCTATTGTTAGAGCTGCTATATGGTTTGGGAGGTTCTCATTTCTCATCTACTTAGGCTACGTTGGCTTAGGTGCGGAGATGGGTCCGATGGCGGTTTTAGTTTGGTGTCGGCCTTCTACTTTCGAGCTGAGTTTTCCCTCAGGGCAGTCTTGTCTCATGTGCCTTAGCGCCGCGGTTGTGATCTAGTTTCTCCAACCTCCTGAGCCGCTTGGGTTTTGAGGACTTTTTGGCCTTACTGCAGTTCTTTGGTAGGGCTTCTGAGGAGTTTTGGGGGGCCTTGTTGGCCGTTTGTTTGGCCTTCTCTATCGTCTTTCCCATTGTGAGCTTGGTGTCTATCTTGTCCTCCTTCGCTCCGAGAGAGTGTTCCTTTCTCACTTAGGTGAACGTGTTTTATCTGTGATGCTGAGCTTCTTTGGTAGGTTATGGGCTCGGCTGTTACTTTCAGCTAATGGGGTCTCCTAATGATTATTATAGTGTTTGAGGTTCTAACTCTGGAAGCTGGCTTCTATGTTTAGTTGAGATAAATTATGATTATGATGATCCTCAAGGGCTTCATTGATAGAGCTGTCATATGGTCTGGGAGGTGCTCATTTTCTCAACTGCCTAGGCTACGTTGGCTAAGGTGTGGAGGTGGGTCCAATGGCGATTTTGGTTAGGGGATGGCCTTCTAATTCCAAGCTGAGGTTCCCTTGGGGCTGGCCCTTCTCATACGCCTTAGCGTCGTGGCTTTGAGTACCAACTTGCTTCGACCTCCTGTGTCGCCAGGGTTGTGACGTCTTCTCAACTATATTGTTGTTCTTATTTGGGCTTTAGAGGAGTTTTGGGGAGCCATGTATTGCCGTTCTCTCGGATGCTAGTGTTTCCCAATGATGGTTGTCTTGATTGAAGTTCTAGCTCTGGTATGGATATTCTGCTTTCATCAACAGTGGTGTTCCTGTCTCTATGCTTTTCCCCCATTGATTGGGGAGTGTGACTATCTCTGTGAGACCAAGCTTACCTTGGTTTGGGTCCGTGGAATTTCTTTGTCCTTGTCAGTTCCTTGATTTTAGATAGGTGTCCGATGACTACTATGTTTGTATTATCTGTGGGTTTTGCCCATCCATGCGGGTTGTGCATGGAATCTGTTTTATTAGCTAGTTTCTCCCGCTTTTATGCGGGGGTTGGGTCCTTTATTTTTTAGGGCAGTGATTGTTATCTGGGGTTGACTTGGTTATAGGGAGCTTTCTCCCTTTTATGTTATTGATGTATTTACCTGTGGTATGCCCCTTGTAAACATGTATTCTTTTTCTTTTTATATTAGAATTAATTATCCAAAAAAAAATATCGAGTTTTGATACATTGTGATGGATCACCAATGATAAAATCTTTTAGGTGACCATGAGCATACCTCCACTCTTTAGGTAAATCTGAATTTTTTAGATTTGATGATTTAGCAACCTGTTAGACTGCATTTTGTTGAGGATTTGATGTTTTTTCTTGATTTGGCTCTTTCTTTTCTTTGATGAAGATATTCTCAATACCTTTTTCTATGTCTAGCAAGTTATCTTTACAAAAATCCTTTGACAAACCAGGGTTAGCTTCATCAAAAACAACATGTATAGATTCTTCAACAATTAGGATCCTTTTGTTGAAAACTCTATACGCTTTGCTGAATATAGAACATTCTAAAAAAATACCTTCATCAGATTTAGTGTCGAACTTGCCCAAAAGTTCTTTGTTGTTATTTAAAATAAAATATTTGCACCCAAAAACGCGAAAATAATTGATGTTAGATTTTCTTCCATTCCATAGCTCATATGAAGTTTTCTTGAGAGAAGCTCGTATTATAGCTCTGTTTATGATAAAACAAGCGATATTGATAGCCTCAGCCCAAAAGTATCGTGAAAGATTATTTTCATAGAGCATGGTTCTAGCCATTTCTTCCAATATCCTGTTCTTCCTCTCAACAACTCTATTTTGTTGAGGGATTCTAAGAACAGAGAAGTTATAGTTAATACCATTTTTATCACAAAACTTTTCAAAATCTTTTTTTAAAAGTTCTCTACCATGATCACTTTGGATACTTGTAATTTGAAAACTTTTTTTATTTTGAACTCTCCGAGACAGTTTTGCAAATATATAGCACCCAAATATATATAGAGAAATCATCAACAATAACAAAAGCATATCTCTTGTCTCGAAAGCTTAAAGTCCTTGTTGGACCGAATAAGTCCATGTGCAATAGTTGTAGGGGCCTAGAAGTTAAAATATCATTTTTAGAATGAAAAGAACTTCTAACTTGTTTGTCTTGTTGACATGCATCACACACTTTGTCTTTTTCTAATTTGATTTAGGGTAACCCAATCACCAATTCCTTTTTCAAAAGATTAGAAATCAAATTCATGTGTACATGTCCAAGTCTTCTATACCACAACCAACTATTATCACTCAAGGCGGCTAAGCACTTGGTGTCATTTTTGAAAAAATCATTTAGAGTAAATGTGTAAATATTTTTATGCCCATGTCCTTCAAAAATAACTTTGGTATTGATTGAATCTTCAATAACACACTTAGCATGATCAAACACAACCTTATGGCCTTTGTCACAAAGTTAGCCTATGCTAAGAAGGTTATGTTTCAAACCATCAACAAGTACAATATTTTCAATAGAAGGAGAAGAAATTTTACCAATACAGCCAATTCCTATGATTTTTCTTTTACTATTATCTCCAAAAGTCACAAATCCGCCATCTTTTGGTTTGAGAGATACAAACATCGATTGGTCGCCTATCCTGTGTCTTGAGCAAGCGCGATCGAGATACCACATTCCCTCCTTGAATGAGGATTTGAGACATACTTGTAATATGAATTAAGTTTTGATTTTTGGTACCCGATTTTTTTTTTTGGTAATTAATTGTATCATAAAAAAGAAAAAAAATACATGTTTCCAATGGACATATCCCAGGTAGTTACATCACAAACCAACATAACAAAAAACAACATTAGCAACATGATCCACATGACCCCCACTAGGCAGCGGGGGAAATTATCTAACAAAGCATATTCCACTCACAACTCGCTTGGGAGGGAAATAAACACAAACCAAAACCCCGCAGGATGGAACTACCAACCTGCGGGACCAAAAGACCGATTTTTCTTTTGCTTACCACTAGACTGCTTAGCCTTCTTACTCTCTATCTTCTCTTTATAGGTAAACGGAGGGGCTTCATGCTCTCCATCAACCGGAGTCCACAAATCCTTATCATCACTATTTTCCTCATCCAACAACGTTCGAAAGGAGTTTGACAATGTTAAATCCTCAGTATGAGCATCCGCTCTAGGCCCCTCAGTCACATCTATACTATTTTCCTTTAGCGTAACCCCTGACGTGCACACAACTTCCTGAACGCCCTTACTCTGGCTAATGGGAGGCTCACAAACTATATCCTTGCTATCGACAGGTGCACATTAGATAGAAGCGGATGGGCCACCAGAACAAGCAGAAGTGACGAAACAAGCTCCTACGGCCTCCTTACTAGGACCAAATCGAGAATCTTCATTAGTGCCCACAGCTTCCTGACCGCCTACGTTCGTAGGACCTGAAACATCCTCCTTCCCTTTGCCAGCCCGAGTCCAATCTGTCGAGCACTCCATATGATCCTCCTTGCATTGACTAAACTCATGGCCAAAGGCTTTACAACGAGAACAAACCGAGGGTAAACCTTGGTATTCCACACGGACGGCCACAACATCCCCTTCACATTTAACCAAGACTGAGTGTGGCAACAACTTACCAGCATCAATTTCAATGCAAATGCGTGCATAAGAGATACACTGCTTTGTATCCGTGGCCCTATCCAAGAAGAGAGGAATACCTACCGCACTTGCTATTCTACTCAAACAATCAGAATTTCAAAATTCAAGAGGTAACTCATGGAATTTGACCCAAATAGGAATTCTAGAAAGAGCCTCCTTAGAAAGCTTAAGCCTCCTTTTCCATCGACGCAAAATCAAGAGCCTACCGGAGAAATGCCAAGGCCCTTTGTCTAAGATGTTCTCCATAGGTTCTATGCTACGAAATTTGAAAATGTAAAAACCCTTGTCAGTACCGTATACCTCCACCAAACCCTCTTGCCCCCACAAAGTTCTGGCCGTGGCTCTAACCAGGCCAAATGCAAGGTCTATGTCTAAAAAATAACCCACATGGCAGGGTTCCCAAGGTTTGTCATCAACCAAATCACCTGCAATTTCAACAATCTTAGGGGGGTTGGGTCCTTAGATTCCACAAATTCAAGGCTATAGTTGGATAGATTACGGTTCATAAGCAAAGAAGCCCAAGATTTCGGGTGGGGCAATTTATTAGATTCCTTACCTTCATATGTAAAGGTCGCAAGACCCCCTGTTACTTCCACCGAACTATTTTGGGCAGCCAACGGAGCCCAGGTCCTTGCAGCCCCTACTCCAAACGCAACCCCCAACTGGTCTCTTGGCGCCAGAACACGACGGTTACCAAACCGAATGCCTCCCTTATAGGGGAACCTCCCTCCACCTCGGCCTCTGGACATAGAATGAAAACTAACCCTAGCAGATCCATCGACCTCTGGACTGCAATCGGCCTCCGCAAGAGAAGCCTCACTCATGAAATCCTCGGGGGAACACACATTGTCACTCCTCACGGCTACCTCAGATGTAGACGCAGATGGGTTACTCTTGTTCATAGCGGCAACATCTAAGAGTTTCAAGGAATTCAACTCCCGTAACAGAGCGAGCTGAACACGAAGATTCTCAAAAACCTCCCCTCGAATAGGACTGGCACCAGATTGAGATCGTGCAATCTCATTCTCCAACGTACGTTCGAAAAGACCTTGAGCTTCCTGAATCATGCTCAAAACACTTGCCTCTTAACAGATTTTACTCTATTTTGCCGGATTTCGTTTGCCAGGAGTGTTCGGCACAAAAATTGGCCCCTCCAAAAATGCACCTTCGGTTGAAACCCTTAATGGATTCCACGATGCACCCAAACCAAATTGATCATTCTCCGTGGGTGTTGAAACCCTAGCCAGATTTGGGATAATCTTCATGGAGCTCGTACTAGAAGCAGAACCCTAGGACGAGAGCACAAAGACCATCGCAGTAGTCAAATAAAAATCTCACACACCGTCGCACCCAAAATTGCACCTAGTGAGGTACCCATATTTTCTTGGGTCCTTTGGTGTTAGTTCCTTGGGGATGTGTTCCTTTAGGAACCCAAGCCTTCTTGATAGAATTATTTGAGTATGTTCTGTGTGGACAGTGTGTGACAGTGTGTCTATGCTCATAATAGTGAAAACAGGTGGCATTTATATGATTAGAGAATGTTTTGAAAAAAATGTTTCTTAAGAACTTTTGTTTCTTCTTGGGTTTATACCCGATCCCAGTTTTGTCAAAAACACATTTTTGCATGCCAAGAAATTTATTTAAGTTGTTCTTTCCTTGAGTGAACTTATAAACGATTTTTATGAGATCCTCAACTTTTTCACACAAAACAGAAACTTGTTTTGATAAAACAGATTTTTCACTTTTCAAAGTTTCAATTTCAGTTGAGGAGGAAAGAACTAACTTTTTCAAAATAGAATTCTTTGCACCCATTTTTCTCAATTCATTATGCAAATCTTCAAATGCACTTTGCAATTCATCTAAGAAAAAAGGGTTAGGAGTTTTCTCATCATCTTCTCTAGCTATAAAGCATATATTAGCTACTTCGTTTTATTCCTTTTCATCCTCAGAGTTTTTGTCATCGCTTTCACCCCATGCAGCTATCATGGCTTTCTTGAAGCCCTTTTAGAATTGCATTTTGAGCTGAGGACATTCAGCTTTGACGTATCCAGGCTTTTTACACTCATAGCATATGATTTCTTCTTTCTTAAAGTCATTCATAAATTTGCTTGAGTCGCCTTTGAATTTGGTAGGCTCGCCTCGGTGTCCTTCCTTCTTGAAGAACTTTCTTCCTCCTTGTTTCTTATTTCTAAGAAACCTTTTGAATTTCTTTGTGATGAGGGCCATGTCTTCATTCTCATCACTTGAGGAGTCTTCCTCGGATTCTTCGTCATGTGTTGAGGATTTAAAGGTGATGCCTTTCTTCTTTTTGCTGTCATTCTCATCGTCCATCTTTATGTTCATCTCATGGGTCATGAGAGAACCAAAGAGTTCTTCTAGACTGAGCGTGTTCAAGTCTTTGGCTTCTTAAATAGTTGTGACCTCAACTTCCCAACTCTTAGGCATGAACCTAAGAATTTTTCTTACCATTTCTGTATTTGTGTAAATCTTACCAAGAGATTTTAGTCCATTAATAATGTCAGTGAAGCAAGCAAGCATATGAAAAATGATTTTATCATGCTTCCTTTTGAATAATTCATAGTTATGCTCAAGCAGACTTATTTTGGACTCTTTCACTTGATTTATCCCCTCATAGGTAACTTCAAGTCTATCCTATATTTCTTTTGCGATGTCACATGTAGAGATCCTATTGAACTCATTTGGGTCAAGTGAGCAATATAGGAGATTCATGGATTTAGCGTTCTTTTGAAATTTCTCAATATCATTTTTAGTCCATTCAGCCTCAGGTTTCAGGACGGAAGCCACTTCAGTGGTTTTGGTAAGTCTTTTGGGTCCATTAATAATAACCCACCAAAAGTCATAGTCTACTGCTTGAATATAGATTCTCATTCTAACCTTCCAATAATTATAATTTGTTTCATTGAACAAGTGAGGTCTATTAGTCGACTAACTTTCGGATTAGATAGGTCCGATACTAGTGGTTCCCATAAAAATTCTTAGACGGTTAAGTCAAAAACAAGAGCCCAAGCTCTTATACTAATTGTTAGTTTTAGGCAACCCAAGAGCGGGGATGAATTGGGTCTTAAAAATTTAATAACGATTTTTAAAACCTTTTTAAACACCCCTTTAATATTGCAAACAAATATAAAAAAAACAAACAAGGATTAAAGAAATCCAAATATTAACAAGGTTAGGGATAGAGAGATTGACCCGGACACCGAGGATTTATAGTGTTTCGGCTTCTTTCCAAGCCTACGCCTCAAGATTTTCCTCGAGTATTTTCACTATATAGAATGCTTTACGAGCACATTCCAAACCTTTACAAACTTCAAGACTTCGCTTGAGCTAACCGAATATTTATGGGCACATTCAAAAACCTATCACAGTTTCAAGAAAATTCTATAAAAACAATTTCATATTTTCTTCTAATCTCTCTTGAACTCTTCTTTGATGAGATTCACTCACTCACTCACTCAAAGTATAATGGGTGACTCACCCTTGAATACAATAAATGAAGAAATTAATAAGAAGCGCTCACTCTCTTTACAGAAATTGATTTATAATAAATGAAAAGGTAAAGAGAGATGAGGAACAAGAGCTGGAGCTTCGGCAATAAATGTGAGCTTAAGAGTAATGAAATTGATTCAAGTAATAGAACAGTGATTATAGCTCTCCAGTTGAATTAAATGCTGAGAAGTTACTCCTTATATAAACTCTTGAGTATTTATGACCGTTGGAGGTAGGTGGGAGCAATAAACGTCAAAAATCCAACATTTAAGGTCTGCCATGATTTTAAATATGCGTCGCATGTGTCGACACTAACGCCTTTGGTGTCGATACAAAATGTCTAGGACAGGAATCTTCAAGTGATTGGGTCGACACAATTCTTCTGAGGGGTCGACACAATTTCTATAAGCTTTCTCACCAACACAATGGTGTCGACACATTTAGATCTGGTGTCGACTCATTTGAACTTCAGAATTCGGGATGAGGCACTTTGTGTCGACTCAAGTCTTCTTTGGTGTCGACACAAAATTCTACAAGAACCCCCGGTATATTTGTGTCAACACGTTTGGATTTTGGTATCGACACTAAAAATTTTTAGGCAGGCTCAGGACTTATGTGTCGACCCAAATTACTTGATACCAAAAGTGAGTAACCACTTTTGTGTCGACACAAAGTCAATTTGTGTCGACTTATCTTGAGTCTTGAGAGTTTCGGTTCTTTTGTGTTGATACAAAACTTATTTGTGTCGACACTGATCTTTGATACCTGAAAGTAATCTTCATAAAACTGTTAGGGTGTCAAACCATTTGTTCAAAGGTGTTGATATACTTTAAGTATACTTTGCCTTAAAAGTGTTTACTTAATTTTCAATTGGATTTAACACAAAATATTCTCATTCAAGAATATGTAAGTGTTTTAATCCTTTTTAAAGTTAAGTCATTTATTTTAGCTAAAGGTGTCAACTTACATGATCAAAATCTATTAACACTTTCATTTTAGAAATATAAAAATATTATTCTTTTAAAACCATTTATTCTTAGAAAGTAAATTATGAAAATCATCAAAATCAAAATAAAAAGCACTTCGTCTAACAAATATTAATTTCACAGAACAAGTCACAACCCTAAGGTTCAATTCATCATTTCTTTTAATTTTTAGTGAACCCTATAATTCCCGACCCAATGATAATAAGATATATGGAGGCCTGCTAAATATGTGAATGCTAATTTATAATGGAGATCTCCATGCTTGGCATACCAAATAATGACATATGGCAAATTAATCAAGCTTATACTAGCATGCTTAAGCATAAAAAAATTAATAAATATACATTGAAGTGAACTAAGCTTAAATCCAATCAAGAGTTATCATACATACATACACGAATAAAATAAAAATAGCATTAAGCATCATAATTCATCAAACAACGCATAGCATAAACATGAAGAACATTTAGAGTTGACCTAAACCCTTAAATCCTCATTAACCATGTTCAGGATTTTAACTTTTTCTTCTGTTTTTGAGGTTTTTAAAATACCAAATCTATAAAATCTCAAATTAGGTAGGTAACCTATTTAGTATGTTCTGAACAACTTTTGTGAAGAAACGTTTCTAGATTTTGCCTCTAAGGCCTTTGTTTTGAAAAATAGTGATATTGTTCCTCCGTTGATCAAAAATTTCAATTTTTGAAAATTCTCTAGAAGAAATATGAGGTTTTGCTTTTGGATTCATTCTCTTCATAAAAAATAGGAGGTAGAGCTAATAAAGATTTCTTTTTCAATTCTGAAATGCAAATCATAGTATTTTTTCTTGTGGGAATGGGAATGAAATACAATAGATACTTTTTCTTGAACTATGAACGAAAGAAAAAATCTCTATTTGATAGGGCTTTCTTATACCTATTGGACTTAGAAATGATACATTAGAAAACTTCTTTGGGTCTTTCAACTCACCAAGCAAAATCGATGGTTTCTTAGGCCTTCTACCTCCACGCGGCATTACTCCGTTAGGTTTTTGCCCATTGCGGCTTGTTGGAAACCCTTGTATGTGTTCCTAAAAAAATGAATTTTTCCATTTTTCGTTTCTCATAACATTTTTAAATTTTTTACAAAGATAAATATTTAAGTTAAAAATCTCTGAGATTTGAAGTTACTCAAAAAGCAATTATATTTTATTTTTAAATAATTTTTAACCAAACAGTGTCCAGATCGAACACCATTTAGGAGAAACAACACAACTCTCTCTATACTCAAAATTTTCGAGTGATTCCAGTAAAGTTTGAAAGATAAAAGAAATATCTAACTTTTCCTAATAGTTTCATACAAAAAGTATGTTTCTACAGACAATGGCGTTGTCTCAAAGTTGTCCTTTCATACAGCATTTTTATACATTTTGGAACACGAATTATAAAAATGTGGTAGAAATGGAACTAGGCTTCACCAAACTTTATACTTGCTAAGAATATCAACATGAAATTACAATAAAAATTTCATAACAATAACTCGAATCTATGTCTAAAAATAAAACGTATAAGACTCGAATTTTTACCAAAACCTTTATGGGCAAATTCATGAACATGCATTATCTTGACTCTTTGACCCATGATTCATTCATGGTCATATCCCTCTTATATATGATTTATATAAGAGTTATATACCATTATTAATACTCTTGGTTTTGCTGAGGCTGGGGGGAGAACTTCTCTCTCTAGAGAAAGCTCTACCCAAGGGTTCCATGGTGATTTCCTCGGTCCTACGCTCCAGATCTGGAGGCTTGAGGTATATTTAAGCTCTTTGGATCACACCCATGACAATGGTGACAATGGTGGGGGTGTATCTAAGCTTTCTGTTTGTTGACGTACAAAGGATGAAATAGGTGAATGGATTGGTGCCATTCTGGTTGGCCATTTCTTTACGACGTGTTTTGCACATTCGGGTATGCTTGTAGTCAATGTTCTCTACTGTATATGATCTGTAGTTAAGCCTGGATTTAAGTTTGTTTTGAAGTTTTGGGTATGTGTTGAAAATATGGAGTTAGAAATGAGTTCAACCTTGCTCTCTTTGGGTACTGTTGTGGTTCCATGGACGGTGCCCCAGGTCTAGATTGAGCTCGGGGAGGTGTAGCCATGGTTTGGTGTGTATCTGAGGTGGTCTGTGTGAGAGATTCTTCCTTGGGTCGAACCAGTCGTGTGGTTTAATCTTCTTTGTTTCTATCTGGTTTCTGGACACGTCTGGGTTTGAAGTAGTGGCGTTTCTGATTCTGTGTTTAGTGAATCAGCTTTTATAGTGATATTTTGTCAGCTTTGAATCAGGCTTGTTTTATCTTATATATGGATGATATTATTCGACCTGGAGATCTTTGTTTTTGGCTTCTCGTTGTTATCAATCTGGGTTTCATAGACTGAGTTCATCAGGTTGTTTGTCCTTATGGTAATAGCAGTGGTGTCCCCCAGTTCGATACCCAGACATCCTCCCTGGTGGCCGCCGTCGACGACGTCGATTTTCAGTTTCGGTGGAGTTGTGCGTCGAAGCTTCTGCCATGGTTGGAGCTTGAATCTGGTGTTCTGCGCTGATATTGCGATGGAATATGGTCTGGTTCCGGCGGTTGAAGAGACCGTTTGTGTGCACATGTCCGTTGATTTGGTGTTCTGCACCTGCTGATTTGGTGAAGATGAGCCGCTGTACACGCGCCTCTGCGTGAGTAAGCTTGTTTTGGAGTTTCCTGCAGTCTGCAGGTGCGAAAAAATTGGGCAGAGCAGTCTGCATGTGCAGAAAATTGGGCAGCATGTTTTGCTTGGGCAGAGCAGTCCTGGCCCTTTTTTTTTTTTGCTTTGTGGGACCCGGTGAAGTATGGGTTTTTTCATTAATCTGTGGGGGCCGTCAGGTCAAGCAAATCAATTTTGCTGCAGTCTCAATAACAGACCGAGAAGCTTAAAGGGGCCCACGGGTCTTATATATGGAGTGTGGGTCCCATTGGTTAACATTGGTTAATATATATTCATTTCTTTGAAGTAGTTTGCATGGCGCTTCTTAGAATTCTTTACGGAGTTTTGATTAATGGTGCGCCTAAGGCGGTTGAATTATTTGTGGTTGTGACTATTTCAGGTAATAGCGTTTATTTGGGTTTATTTGTGTTTAAGTCTGCCTAGATGGCCCTCAGACCCGTTCAAATGTGCTTGTTGGGACCCGCAACTTGTTTGTGGGTTTTGGGGTCTTAGGTACCGAGGTTGGGTTGAATCAGTTATCAGTGGTCCTCGGTCGCTTCTGTTGGTTGAGTTATTATCTGATTGGGAGGGGCTCGACTCCTTATCTGGTTAGGCTACGTAGGTTAGGGTGCATAGATGGGGCTAATGCTGGAGTTTCTTGGGCGCTAGCCTACTGTCTCCGAGCTGAGGTTTCTCTTGGGGTTGTTCTATCTCTTGTTCTTTAGCGCCGTGGTTTGATACCAGCGTTCTTTAACCTCCTGAGCTGATAGGGTTTGAGGTCTTCTTGGCCATATTATGATGCTTCGACAAGTTTTCTAAGGAGTCTTGGGGTGATCTTTGATGGTGTTAGCTTTGGACTTTTGTTTTAGGGACTATCTTTGGTATGGACTTATCTCATCACTTCTGTAGGGGTGATCTTGACTCTATCATTTCCTCCCTTGAGTTGGGGAGTGTGACTATATCTGAGGGTCTGAGTTTACCTTGGCTGGATTTTGGGTTTTGCTCTTCTCCTTAGTTAGTTCTTTTTTACGAGCTTCTTGGGTTTGGATGACTTATTTTACTTGCTGAATCTCTTATTTTCTCTTGTTCCTATCTAAATTTTGAAGTCTATTATCCTTTGCGGGAGCCAATCTTCAGTAGAGATTAGAAGTTTTTTAGTTTTTTGACTTGTTTTATTGGTCCTATGCTTTGTTTGTATGTTGGTGTTTTCCTATCCATGCGGGTTGTGCATAGTTTTGTTTTATTAGGTAGTTTCTCCCGCTGTAATGCGGGGTTGGTTTTCTTTGCATGTGCAAAAGTGTTGTATATGTTGGTATTTCCTATCCATGCAGGCTGTGCGTGGAATATGGTCTTTTGTTAGGTCCCCCATCGTTTTGGTGGGGGATGGGTTCTCTTTGTTGTAAGAGATTTTTTTCCTACTGGTTACTCATGTAATTACCTGAGGTATGTTCTTTGGAAATTTGTATTTTTTTTATATATTACAATTAATTACCTCAAAAAAATATATACCATTATTGAGAATCAAAATCAAGAAAGTAAAAAGGAATGATGAAGAGAGAAAATAAAAATGATTCTTGGATTCAAAACCTCATCTCAAAAGTTTTTTAGCATGAATTTTAATCCCTTGTGTTCTTGAGCCAAATAGACCATGAATTAGAAAAATAAGAGTATAAAAGTGTTGTTTTTACTTAGATGTGGCTGGAGTTGTTGAAGATGAAGGATCTTGAAGATAAACACTAACGAGATAAGCTTCAAGGGCTAGAACACCAAAGCTTGCCTCACTCTCTTATTAGAACCTTTCAAGCACTACCTAGAACACTTAGCAAACAAGAGAGCACAAATTTTCGGGTTTGGGAGAAGTGCGTGCTGAAAATGGGAGGGGGCTGTTTGTCTTTTAAAATCAAATTGTTAGTGGAGCCCTCATGATGGTGTGTGTAAGAGTAAGCCACACAATCTGCATGCAAATATGACAAGTATGACAACTTGAATAAAAAGTTGGGTTGGGTGCTAGGGTTTCCAAGGGTGACTGGCCAAGGGTGACTTTTTGGCCCCAATTTTGAATCTTGATGATCATGTTGATATATTAAAAGTTTACTGATATATTTATACTACATTATTCAATAAAAGTGTTCAAAATTTGATTAATTGTATATTTTTAATCACTAATTTTATGGAATTGAGTTAATATAATAATTTTATGTTTAGTACTTTATTTCTATAATTTAAATTGATTATAGTATTATTTAATTGTGGTGGTTGAGCTAAATTAAGTCTTTTATATAAATTTGTGACTTGATGTATATTTTTAGTTACTTTTTCACTAGTATTGAATTAAATTAATAATTTTAGGTTTGGAACTATAATTCTATAGTTTAGTATTATTTTGTCATTATTTAATTAATTATGTAGTGAATTTTCAATTTAATTAAGTCTTTTTGCAATTAGGTAAAATTTTGATTTAAAATTAGGATTTGATGTATTCAGGTTTAATTGGTCTACTTATAATCCCATAAATACGTGTGTGTGTGTGTATATTATGTATTTGATTTATTTTTTTATCGTAGAATGTGTGTTGGTGGGTTTGTCATAGTGGCATAATTTAATTTGACTTTATTAATTTAGTGATTGTAATTTAATATTATGATCACCATCATTATTAAATTTAATATTACGATTGCCATTATTATTATTTATTTATTTATTTAGTTACTTGTTTATTTATTATTACTATTTTTTAGTATTACTGTTATTATTTTTATTTATTTATTATTATTTTATGAGAATTTAGGATTTTTAGATATTAATTAAATAATTCTTTAGATTGGGAGATCACTTTCGTATTCTAGGGTTTTCGGTCTTAAATTTCGGTTCTAAGTTTAGCTTGTTAGGGTTTTAATTACACAGTAATTCTAATCCAATTATTCGTCTTACTGTCGCTGAACATGTACCTAAAAGTCGAGCTCTTACAAGCTTTATGCAACTTCATTTAGAAATAGTCTTTCTATTCCTTTTCGGAAATACTATTTCACACGAATTTTTTTACCAAAAAATAATAACCGAATAAATACTTCAAAACAATTGAGGTAAAATAGTTACAAAATAATTGGGTTTAAAATAGTATTTTACTGTGCTTAATTAAATATTTTATTTTCTTAACA
>JAULJZ010041951.1:0-14476 GCA_032270985.1 Heliamphora pulchella
GGAACATGAATTTCTGATGTATTTATATGTGTATATGATGGGTGCATCCTTTTTAAATTTAAATGATATGATTACTATTGTATAAGCTTTGTGTTGGTACTCAATAAGATGGGTAAATGAGATGTGATATATGAAACATAACATATTGGGATAATGATGCATATGGCATGAAAAAGAAATTTGAATACTCAAACGGGATTTTGATGACAAAAATGAAATGGAAAATTTGATTTGGACATTAATGATAATGTGTGAAAATAATTGGGAGAGGAACCATTTGTGGGTTGGACTCCCGAATTTGCAAAATTAAATGTTTTGAACAAATAATGAATGGTACGGGCGGACGTGAATTCAGTTGGCCTGGCGGGTCCGCGGTGAAAGACCGAAAACTTGCGCAAGATGGAGACCACATGCCCACGGGTTATCCCCCGAAATGTGGTGTTGTATCGTGGTGAGTTATAGAGCTGTCTATTACCCAATGGTTTCGCGTAGCCTATTGGGAAAATATGCAGGGATTTCTATAAGCTGCACCCGAAGCCAGTTCATTAGTTGTGATTGCGTCATAGTGAGTTATAGAGCTATTTACTACCCAATTGCTTTGAGTAGCCTATTGAAAAGTAATTGGGAGGGGTTTTTATACTTTGCACCCGACGACGTTTTCAATGTGATATGGTTTTTGCGAAAAATCGGGTGATGAGAAAATAATATGTTTTTTTTTTATGAAAGAAAAAAATGTTTTGAAAAAGGCATGTGGAAAGAACAAATTGGTGTGCGTGAGTGTGTGCGTGGAAATAATAATAATAAGTGATGAAACTTGTATTTTTTTTCAGTCGCACCCATCACACCTCACAAATCATGCATAACACTTGATTAGTCTTTATCCTACGAGCTTCAGCTCAGGTATATATATATATATAATCATTTCAGGTATTGAGGATTCGGGGCGATATCAGGGCAGAAGATGCATGTGGGAAACGACTAGAAGAAAATTTTAATATTTCTTTTGTGTTTACATTACATTATGATTGTACAGAAAGTAAAGTGGATTATTGTAATAATATGAACGTTGTAAATGAACTCTTGGAGATTAAGAATTTCGTTTGGCCTTTGTGACACAAACGTATATTGTTAGAAGAAAATATTTTCTTTTATGGTTGCTTAAAAAAATAAAAGGGTTGTTCTTAAGAAAGTCTTTATTGATAGCACTTATGCGGAACAATTTGGGTTGTGTCCACGGATTTTCGGGGTTTGGGACGTTACAAATGGTATCAGAGCTCTAGGTTCAAATACCTAGGAGCCGTGGGGAGTTAGAATGACCCTTCGAAGAGAGTTATTTGATGCGATTAGGCACCACTAAACGACGTGAATTGTGTGCTTGCATGGATTTGCGATTGAATTGTTAGCGCATGTTGTGTGTTTATATGAGTATGGAGGTTGAGTCTTGAGGTGATGTGGCGTGCCAATTGGCGTTCGATCAACTACTTTGGGGTTCGAAATAGAAAAGCGTTTGGCCGACATTCTTTCTATGAGAAATTTGAATTAGTTGCCCGGATTGTCGCGTTATTATAAGGCTTTCTCTCGGTATGTGACTATGTGTTGGTGTGATGTGACTAGGTGATGGATAGTGTGTAGCTTGGTTTTAGAGGGTTAAGTTGAGTTTAACCAAGTTGAGAGTTATGATATTCTCGTTATAGGAGTTATGCCCGTGCAGTGAGGACGAGTTAAGTCCAGATGGTGATGTGGGTTTGAGAATATGACTTGGTGGCCAATAATCGTGGTAGTTGTACGCCCGTGAGACGAGCAGTGATTGTTTGATGTGCCTTGTGCCCATATGAGCTGGGGTGACTGTAGTAGTTGTCCGTTAGGTGTTGTGCTATCAGTAGTCTGATGTATGAGTGTGGTGGGCTATGTGAAACCTCTTGGAGGTTATTTGTTGTGGTTGGATAAAAGGAGTAGTTTTAGGCACGTTGTGAATTATGTACGTCTTGAACCGTGTGCCCCGAGATTGGGTGTGAATGCAAGCATAGTGGACGGGAGGGTAATAATCTCCAGCTTAAGATGTGTTAGAAAGTCTAAGTTTAGACCGTGTTTGGGATGTCCCTTGTCCTATGGGGTGTTGTTGGTAGTCATAGTTGTGCCCAAAAATTTTGAAGGTTAGTGGATGTCCGGTGATTTTCTTTGAGGTCTATTGCTAAGTTACATTCTGTGATAGAAGTTGGAAGTCATACGATGGTGAGTATGTGGGTCGAAGGTGTTATCGATAGATAGGCTCTCGAGTGATATACACATAAGTACGGAGAGATGCGTATTGGTGAATGATGATTCGAGTTTGCTTGGAAAGTTTGATGAAGAAAGGTTTTGTGGCTTAGGTTGTCGTTCTCAAGATTAGAAAACTTTGTGGGATACATAGTGTATGGCAAGAATTAGAGCGTGAGCATGTGAGATCGGTAGGGCATGTGGTAGATATTGTCAGTGTGGCCGACTTGGTCGTTCTAGGATGACGCGTTGATGGGTAGAGATCCTTTAAGAGGACGATAGCGGTGGTCTCTATCTAGCTTAAAGTCTGGATGTGATGGTATCGTGTTACCCTGAAGGGACGAGTGATAGGGAGGTGTCTTTGGTCTAAAGTTGGTAAGAGAGGATCATTTTGTTCGTGTGTTGTGTAGTTGCCTTCATGGTTAGATAGCCGAGAGCCGATGGTACGCATATAGTGACATACGAGACAAGTGTTCCCAGTTGAATGTTTTGTGTTTTTTGATGAGTGTACTAGAGTTGTGAGCTCGAGATTGTAGTATGGTTTTTGTCTACTTGTCTGGTTATTACCCACCTTGTGGGAATCGAGCTAGTGTGACGCGATCTTGTGAAAAGATACTCTAAAGTAATGCGAATAGGTATGGCATTGTGCAGTGGTGGATAAATGATGAGGATCGGGAGTAATGAGGAATATATTCATTATGTATAGTAATTCTAAGAGAGAGTAGCATGGAGCAAGAGCCTAAAGCTGACTGTTGGTTTTTCCTAGTTGGAGAAATATTTTGTGGTTGATTAACCTGTGTGATTATTTTCCTTGATTGGAATAAAGCGTTGGAATCGTATGAGTGTGGGTTCGCTTACCCGTGGTTTCTTGAAGAGTCTGTTGCTTGATCTTGTAAATCTGAGCCTCTGGGTGAGGTTTCTGGAAATATAATTTGATTGTACAGGATGTCGGTAGTTTTAATTCTCGTTGAGAGAGAGAGATCTTAAGAAAAATTCAGTGATTAAGTTGTGTATGTGGTGTAATCCTCACGTATTAGTTTTGTGAGGATCCTCTGAGAATGCAGACCCGTGGCTTGGTTGTTATCCTCATAAGTAGAAGATCATGTTTGGGAATCGTGCTGGGTGCATGGGGTTTGAAAGGACCATAGAAGGGTTCGATAATGTGGTTGGCTCGATACTAAGATGGTGTTTCCTGGATGTGATATGTTTGGAGGTTGATTGTGTTCGACCATGGGTTTAAAAGTAGGTATGTTGTTTGCCTGAGAGGACGAAGTGTGGAATAATAAGGTCCAGCAATGCATTGAGCGGCTCGGATGACCTAGCACGATTGGTATATACCCGAGGACCGAAAGTGTGGGAGCGTTTGCGTGGTTGTGTGAGTTATTGGTAACTTTGGACGGAAGGTCTCAGGATTGGGGTTTTCTTGTTTGGTGCCGTGTGCTTTCTATGTGAGTTGCTTGGACACTGGGCTCGAGGTTATGACGTCGCTATAATTTGCTTAATGGGAGTTAGAACAATGAAGCGCAACCTTGTAAAGGGAGGTCCTAGCACAACGGGATGTGATGTATGGAGTATGGGGATTGATGAAGTTCGTGTGTGTGCGAATGAGATCTAAGAGTTAAGAGTTTAGTGTAGTGGGAGATCTGAATACTGTGATTAGGGTCAACAATAGCGGTGTGACTACGGTTAATATGGCCTCAAGATGAGATTTACAGGGTTCTTTGGGAGCCAAGTGTTGAGGAGCTCAACCAGAGTGGGTGCTCAGAGAAACTAAGTTCCTCATGAGTTTTCAGGATGGAGTTGTTTTCTCTACCATGTGGGTGTAAGTATGAGGTTGTGTTCCCTAAGAGATGGGGTTGGTAGATCCGGAATGTTTTTCCTTGCTGACAAGAGAGTTAGTGTTGAGGCGTAAAGTCTTCTCTGCTGTGATTAACGAAGGATTGTTAACCGTTGTGTGCAGTTTGTGCTTGGTGGTGTAGGGTATGGTTACACCTTTAGTTCTCAGTGGAATGGAAAGTTTGTTGGAACCTTGCGGCGGGGGTATTCATGTGGTAGGTTTCTGATAGACTTTTGTGAGTTGGGGTTCAAGCTGCTCAGAGTTTTTAGAGTCAAAGAATGGTTGTCAGCGGTAGTTAGTGTTGTGTTTTGGGTATAACCATATGTTCTGATTGTGGCCCCTAGAGTTTGGTAAGATATGAGTCAAGAAGGATTCGATGTTTTAGGAGCTTGGGTTGGTATGACCTATCGAGACTGACATGATGGCTTGGTTTGGAATAAGAGGACCGTGACGAATTCTATGTAAGAAGAAGTTGCTAAGTGGACAAGTCAAGTCTTGAATGGTTACTTGACGAATAAGCCTTGAGCTTGGAAACTTTGCTATTGTGGATTTAGGGGATCGATGTATATGTTGGTATCAAAGTTTGGGGTTGACATCGGATGACAGTGATCATGTTTGGTTTGAAATTGATCTGTAGATCTAGAATTAGTGATCTGAGAGTGAGATGTTGAGTTGTGTGGTGGCAAGCTGTTACACAAGAAGTGTGATTAGGTTTAAGTGGGTGTTTGTGCTGTTGATCATGGATGAACGTCTTGTCAGCTTCGGTGACGATATTGTTAGTATAAGCAGGATGACGATGTGGTATCAAGGTGGATGGTTGTGAGTTGATCCTCAGAACTTCAGTAAGTTTGTATGTGGAATGTATAACTTCACATGATCGGTGTGTATCGAGGTTCTAGCTGTGTGTGTTAGATCTTAATTTAATGGTTAATGGGATAGTATTTGGCTTGAGCTTCAAGGTTCAATTTCGAGGACGAAATTCTTTAAGGGGGGAAGAGTTGTAAGACCCTGAACCATTTTATTTTTAAAAATGATTGAGTAATGATGGAGTAAGAATTAAAACTTGAGCTTGGTGATATTTTGAGCTTAGATACGCATGAAAGAAGTGTTAGAGGAAGAATATGAGGTTCTAATGGATGTTTAGACAAAAATATGTGAAAATTGTGTGAAGGGAAGTGGCATACCTTCACTAAATTGGCCATAACATTTTGGACAAAATGAATCTTGATATGAGGTTTGAACCATTCAAAAGTAGACTTACGGGGCTTCAGTTTGAGCAAAAAAATGACCCTATTTAGAGTTCGGATGAGAGAGATATGTTTGTTCAAAGTTGAACCAACAGTGCAGTCACGAAAGACCGATCAATCGGCCCTGAGACAGATCGATTGGTCTGTGACAGACAGAGGCTATAAATGTCAGTTTTGGGTTTGTTTTGTCATTTTTCTCCTCTATCCTCTCTCTCTAAAAGCTTGGGTGCGAGCTAGGGTTTAGTCTTTGGAGGTCCTTGAGGGTTTCTATGTTCGTGGGAGTTGGAGATCTTATCATTTCCTTGCACAAGCGGCCGTTGGAGAGCGTGGATATGCGTAGAAGCTCCCTTGAAGTTGCGTGTGTTGGACTTTGGCGAGTTAGAGCTCACGCGGGGCTTGATTCTTGGTGGTGGAACTTTATTGAGGTAGAATCTTGACTACTCTAGTGGTTTACTACGATTTGTGTTGAAATTTTTGAAACTAAGCTAAATCCTAATAGAATTTGATATGTGAAATAAAAATAAAGTATGAATTGGTGGGGGTTTTATATGAGTATTGTTGATTACTTGATAAACATGAGTTATTAATGAAAGGCTAAGAGGTTGATAAAAATGAGAAGAGATTTTGAAGTTTTTATGGGATGGTTAAATAAATTTGTATTCGAATCAAAAGGTTGAGACATAAAAATATAGATTATCTTATAAATTGATGATGGTGGGTTGATTTTATGAAACATATGTTTAATTTGATGTTTGAGTTGAAATGTTGAATGAGATGATAAGGTGAAGTTTGAAATAAAAGAATAAAATACTTTGAGAACTTGTGGTTTTAAGAAATGGTTATGCATTGTTTTAAGAAAATATTCTACAAAAGGTTTTTGGATTGTTTTTGCGTCACACAAACTTTTGCGCCCGGAGGGAGGTTTTGGAACGATTTTTCTTTCTTTTAAAGTTTATTTCTTATCTAAAATGTTTTAAGAAGGTGCTAAAGAGTTTGTTAGTATTAAAAACCAAGTTTTTAGCTTGAAAAAGAGCCCGGGACAGGACGGCTCGTTAGACCGATCGATTGGTCTATCGAGCAGTCTTTTGGTGTTCTTAGTACTCTTGTGCAGGCAAGAGACCAATCGATTGGTCTTTTGGTGTTCTCAGTACTCTTTTGCTTAAAGGATGGACTTTTTGGGAACTTTAAACCTAACTTTAGGATTATTCATTATAGTAGTTAAACCCTCGGTTGGGGGTATTTAAAAAGGTTTTGAATTCATAATTTATTTTGTTTTGAATCGTGTTGGGTTAAATAAGTTTAAATGAATATTTGTTTATAAAATGGGTCTTTGAGGGATGTGGTTTGGTATGATTATTTCTTAAAATCCCTAGATGAACGCGTAGCCCTCAATGCCGATAGTAAGGATCCATTACTTGATCGCCAAAAATAAAACCCAGGTCCCAAGAAAATCTAGAGAGAAGGCAGAGGTTTTTGTTTGTTTGGAAAAGGAAACTTAGCCTCTAAGCTTTGGAAAATATCTCCACCAAAATATCTAAGGTTAGATATTTATAGGCCACGAAAATATCTTCTTTTTTCCTCACTCCATAACACCCAACGGTCCCGGTTTCCAACCCAACATGCATTTCTAAGCTCGAGCATGCATAAAACACACATAAGCATGCTATTGTAAAAACAATAAACAACACGTCGAAACGTTGCAAAAATTAAAAATGGCTAGGGTCTCACAACCATAAGAAACCCTTGGAAACCTATTTTTTGTGGCGACCGCCCACTCCATTCATGGCGACTATCAACTCCAAATGGTCTAATGTGTTCCAAAACGTGTCAGCATCTCATTGGTTGAAGAATTCTATAAATACCGTACTCCTGGTACGCTTTTCAAGACAAGAATTTTAGTGAGAGATTTTCTGCCGAAGTATCAAGAGAGTACGAGCCCCGACGCCGACACTTTGCCAAAGCATCGAGAAATTAACCACCAATACAGAAACTCTGCTTGACCCTGACTCACCTATACTTAGATTGGAGCATTGCTTGAGGATTTAATTATTGATCACATCTCCCCGACTTAAGGATTTACTTGCGATCTAGGTGTTCTGTTTGGATCCCCGGCCTTTCTCTCTCCACACTCTATCTTTTGGAGTGGTCGGGTTAACTTCAATTTCAATTCACATGTTTCATTCATCAGTATAGTTAATCTCGTCTACCATTTAGTTTGTGGACTTATAAGCATGTGATTAATGTGCATAATTTGTTTAGTGTAATTTGTTATTAATCTTAGTTGTTGCTCACATTGCATACTGGTACCTAGTTTATTAATTCATCAAAGTAATGCTAACATATTTGACAATTACGATTTACAGTGTTGTTATTGTCATAATCAATCACTTATATTCATAGGGTTGTAGTTGTCAATATTACATCCATATTTTTTAAATTAAATAGTTGTTATGCCATTATATAATAATTGTTATTTTAATATATTATCTTTTGTTTAAACTCTTTTTAATTGCATTTCTTTTATTTTATTTTCTTTTATTTTGTCTAACATCAAATTCAAAAAATATTTTAATTTCAACTTAGTTTCTTTTTTTTTACAGCATTTCTTTTACTTTTTCTTTATTTAACCTATAAAATTCCCGATAAATAGTTAGGATCCCTTTTTTTTCCTTTTTCTCTAGTCATAACTCTAATCATCTTAGTAGCATTTTCTTTTATTTTTCTCAAGAACCTTCTAATTTTAGTTTAATCTTATTTTTGTAAATTTCTTTTTTATTTTTCTCAAGAACCTACTCTAGTGGTTTACTACGATTTGTGTTGAAATTTTTGAAACTAAGCTAAACCCTAATTGAATTTGATATGTGAAATAAAAGTAAAGTACGAATTGGTGGGGTTTTTATATGAGTACTGTTGATTACTTGATAAACATGAGTTGTTGATGAAAGGCAAAGAGATTGATAAAAATGAGAAAATGTTTTGAAGGTTTTTATGGAATGGTTACATAAATTTGTATTCGAATCAAAAGGTTGAGACATAAAGATATAGATTTTCTTATAAATTGATGATGGTGGGTTGATTTTATGAAACATATGTTTAATTTGATGTTTGAGTTGAAATGTTGAATGAGATGATAAGGTGAAGTTTGAAATAAAAGAATAAAATACTTTGAGAACTTGTGGTTTTAAGAAATGGTTATCCATGATTTTAAAAAAATATTGTACAAAAGGTTTTTGGATTATTTTTGCTCTACACAAACTTTTGCACCCCGAGGGACGTTTTGGAACAATTTTTCTTTCTTTTAAAAGTTATTTCTTATCTAAAATGTTTTAAGAAGGTGCTAAAGAGCTTGTTAGTATTAAAAACCAAATTTTTGGCTTGAAAAAGGGCCCGAAACAGGACGGCTCGATAGACCTATCAATCGGTCTATCGAGCGGTCTTTTGGTGTTCTCAGTACTCATGTGCAGGCAAGAGACCAATCGATCGGTCTCTTCACCGATCGATCGGTCTGGTTATTTTCCAAAATTTTTGATGTTTTGATTAAAGGTTAGACTTTTTGGGAACTTTAAACCTAGCTTTAGGATTATTCATTACAATAGTTAAACCCTCGGTTTGGCGTATTTAAAAAGGTTTTGAATTCATAATTTATTTCGTTTTTAATCGTGTTGGGTTAAATAAGTTTGAATGGATATTGGTTTATAAAATGGGTCTTTGAGGGATGTAGTTTGGTATGATTATTTCTTAAAACTCCTAGTCTTGGAAGTGAACATGGATTTCTAATGTATTTATATGTGTATATGATGGGTGCATCCTTTTTAAATTTAAATGATATGATTACTATTGTATAAGTTTTGTGTTGGTACTCTATGAAATGGGTAAATGAGATGTGATATATGAAACATAATTTATTGGGGTTATGATGCATATGTCATGAAAAGAAATTTGAATACTCAAACGGGATTTTGATGAGAAAAATAAAATGGAAAATTTGATTTGGATATTAATGATAATGTGTGAAAATAGTTGGGAGAGGAACCAGTTATGGGTTGGATTCCCAGATTTGCGAAATTAAATGTTTTGAACAAATAATAAACTGTACAGATGGATGTGAATTAAGTTGGCCTGGCGGGTCCGTGGTGAAAGACCGAAAACTTGCACAAGATGGGGGACCACATGCCCACGGGTTAGCCCCCGAAATATGGTGTTGTATCGTGGTGAGTTATAGAGCTGTCTATTACCCAATGGTTTCGCGTAGCTTATTGGAAAATAGGGAGTGGTTTTTATAAGCTGCGCCCGATGCCGGTTCATTAGTTGTGATTGCCTCATGGTGAGTTATAGAGCTATCTATTACCCAATGGCTTTGAGTAGCCTATTGAAAAGTAATAGGGAGGGGTTTCTATAATCTACACTCGACGCCGGTTTTCAATGTGATATGATTTTTGCAAAAAATCGGGTGATGAGAAAATAATATGTTTTTTTTATGAAAGAAAAGAATGTTTTGAAAAAGGCTTATGGGAAGAACAAATTGGTGTGCGTGAGTGTGTGCAAGGGAATAATAATAAGTGGTGAAACTTGCATTTTATTTCGATCGCACCCGTCACACCTCACAAATCATGTATAACACTTGATTAGTCTTTATCCTACGAGTTTCGGCTCATGTATATATATATATATATATATATATATACAAAATTATTTCAGGTATCGAGGATTCGGGGCGATATCAGGGCAGAAGATGCATGTGAAAAAGAACTAGAAGAAAAATCTAATATTTCTTTTGTGTTTACATTACATTATGATTGTACAGAAAGTAAAGTAGATGATTGTAATAATATAAACGTTGTAAATGAACTCTTGGAGATTAAGAATTTTATTTGGCCTTTGTGACACATACGTATATTGTTAGAAGAAAATATTTTCTTTTATGGTTTCTTAAAAAAAATAGAAGGGTTGTTAAGAAAGTCTTTATTGATAGCACTTATGCGGAACAATTTGGGTTGTGTCCACGGGTTCCTGGGGTTCGAGATGTTACATAAATAATACCGCTATCCAACTCAACGGGAATATAGACCCATATAAGATCGCACCTTCTAATGAATCAAAACAACGAATATTAAATATACACAAATCAATAATTATTTCAGGATTAAGAGGATAAGCATTATTCATAATAACATTGGGGTGTTAATTTATTTATATAGTCAGTACAAAATTAATTACCCCAAATGTCCCGTTCAATACACACAAAATGTACTAGCACAGAGAGTTGGAACAATAAACGACGTTATTATCTGTTCCCCGTAACCAAGGCAGGCCTACTAAAACTCTGTACTACAGTCATATCGATGGTATGTCCGTTTCTATCTATACTGTGAACATAAAATTTATATTCTGCAAGAACCTAAAATCTGATCTTCTATGTGTAAACCGTACTCTACACACGAGATTAAATATTATACAGAATATCGGACATCCATGCATAACATTAAAAAATGATACACATACATTACTCATAAAGATTCTCATAAAATAAAAAATTAATTTTATTAAAATAAAATTAAATACTAAAAACATAATTTTCAGTATACCAACCCTAACAATCTTCCACTTATACTCAAAACCATGCTGTTATACATCTGACTCCCATGCCCTATACATGACTATTAAAAGTCTTAACCGGTAAGCTCTTTATAAAGGATCTGCAAGATTGTCTCTTGATGCAAGCTCTATGTATGACTGAAAATCTGAGTCTGTGTATCCCAAAAGGTACTAGACTGTCTACCTGGTAAACCAACATATAATCCTTAGTCCTTTTTAGGTACTTAATTATTTTTTTTACTGCAGTTCAATGCTCCTACCTTGGGTTAGACTAATATCTGCTAACTATGCCAACAGTAAAGCAGATGTCGGGTTTAGTGCAAAGCATAGCATACATGAGGCTTCCTACTGTTGAAACATAAGAAACTGCCTTCATCCTCTCTATCTCATCAGGTGTCTTAGGGCACTGATCCTTGGTTAAAGTGATTCCAAGCCTAAAAGGGAGAAACCCTTTCTTGGAATCCTGCTTGCTAAAACGAGTAAGGATATCATCGATACACTTTACTTATGATAAGCCCAATATTCTTTGTTTCTGATCTCGAACAAGCTTGATCCCAAGGATGTGGCTGGCTTCTCCCAAGTCCTTCATATCGAACTGCCTAGATAACCATACTTTAACCGTAAATAATGCCCTCATATCATTTTCGATGAGCAAGCTATCGTCTACCTAAAGTACTAGGAAGATCACCACGCTTCCGTCACGCTTCTTGTATACACAGAACTCATCCGGACTTTGATCAAAATTATAAGACTTTATAGCTTGATCAAACCGAGTGTTCCAAGACCTCGATGCCTGCTTAAGTCCATAAATGGATCTCTTAAGCTTACACAACATGTGTTCCTGGCCCTTTTCAATGAATCCGTCTGGTTGTATCATATAGATACACTCGTCAAGATTTCCGTTAAGGAAAGCTGTCTTGACGTCCATTTGCCAGATTTCGTAATCAAAATGTGCGACAATGGATAAAAGAATCCGGATAGACTTAAGCATGGCTACGGGTAAAAAAGTTTCCTCATAGTCGATCCTTTCTTTTTGAGTGAATCATTTAGGAACAAGCCTAGCTTTGAAGGTTTCAAGCTTCCCGTCTACTCCTCTTTTCCTCTTGTAGATCCACTTGCATCCAATAGGTTTTATCCCTTCGGGTGGTTCTACAAGTTTTCAGACCTGATTGGAATACATGGATTCTATCTCTGAATTCATAGCCCTTTGCCAAAGATCTGCATCTTTGTCTTTTAGTACTTCATTGTAATTACAGGGCTCGGTATCTAGTTCAACCGGGATCTTGTCAAACGACTCTCCTAAGAACATATACCGATCAGGTTGATGAACAACCCTCCCACTACGACGAGGCACTACCTGTATCTATGTACTAGCAGTAACAGGCTGTGCAAGATCTGAATCCTGTGCATCAGTACCTTATTCTTGATTTACATCTGTCCCGATAATCCTCCCACTACGACGAGGTAATAGAATATCAGTGACTTGTGGTTCCTCTTCTATTCTACTGGTATTCTCAGTTCTTTCAGAATAATTTTGCTTTTGGACCTATGATCCATAATATAATTTTTTTTCAAGAATCGGGCATTGGTGCTAACAATGACCTTCTGATCCTTAGGATTATAAAATAGACCACCCTTCGTTCCCTTGGGATACCCCACAAAAAAATAGACTGCTATTCTCGGTTCTAACTTACCCGCGTTTCCTTTCAGCACATGTGTTGAACACCCCCAAATCTGAATGTGTTTCAGACTAGGGCTACGCCCGGTCCACAATTTTGTGGGAGTAGAAGGTACTGACTTAAAAGGTACCAAGTTCAAAATATAAGTCGTTATCTCTAAAGCGAGTCCCCAAAACGAATCTGGTAAACCTGAATAACTCATCATTGACCTTACCATATCCATAAGAGTCATATTCCTTCTTTCTGCTACACAATTCTGCTGTGGAGTGCCAGGTGCAGTCAACTAGGATGTAATCCCCTCTGATGACAAGTAGTCCTTAAACTCTCCAAAGTGGTATTCCCCACCAACGTCAGATCGTAGTGATTTGATATTTTTACCCAAAAGCTTTTCTGCTTCTGCCTTAAATTTTTTGAATTTCTCAAAGCATTCGACTTACGGTGCATCAGGTAAATGTATCCATACCTTGAGTAGTTATCAATGAAACTGACGAAGTATTCAAAGCTACCTCTAGCCCAGATTGTCATAGGACCACACACATCATAATGAACCAGCTCTAATGGTTCTTTAGCTCTTTAGCCTTTGGCTAAAAAGGGTCTCTTGGTCATCTTACCCTCTAAACAAGATTCACATATTGGAACTGCCACCACTTCCTATGAACTCAAAGGTCCATCTGTTACCAGTCTGTTTATCATTTTTAGATTAGTATGATCTAAGCGTAAGTGCCCAAGAAACATTTGGTTCATTAAAGAATGAAACTTTCTCTTATATGGTAAATTAGATGTGTTATTCGTTTCAGTTAGTTGCAGTGTAGGAGAATTGGAATAATAATATAAATATCATCTACCAATGTACTAGGTCAGATAACTCATTTATTATCCTTAATAACCACAGAGTTATTAAAATAAACTAAATATCCATCTTTAGCTAATCTAGAAACAAAAATTAAGTTCCTTCTAACAGTAGGTATATAAAGATAATCTCTCAATATTAAAATTCGATCTCTACCAAAACTGAGAGTGACATCTTCTACTGCAACTGCTATTACCTTTGTATTATTGTCCATATGCAGGTAAATCTCCCCATCACTAAGTTGTCGGATTTTTTAGAATTCCTGTAATAAAATTACAGACATGATTAGTAGCTCCTGTATCTACACACTAGGAACCGGTAGATAACACTGCTAAATATGTTCCACAACCAGTGAACAAAAATTACCGTGTTTGTTCTGCCTTCTGATAAATACTGGACATAACTTTTCCAATGCAGGGTCTGGTTGGTGTGAAAACATCTGCCTTTCGACTTTTTCACATCAGTCCGTGGCCCACTAACTACCCTAAAAAATGTGTCTCCCTATTTCTAAACTTTTTTCTTCTTCATGCCTTTCGGCCCCGAGGAAGAACCTTTTTCTAAAATAGACACATTTCCTGGTATTGAAGGAAAACTATTTGTGGTTAAAGCTATATTCAAGTTACATTTTCAGTCAACATAATTTGGTCCCGTTAGTTTGTTTTCTTTGAGTATTAAAGCGAGTGGGTTGAAATTTATTTTAATCATGAGAATCGCATAATTAAATAAAATCATTAATTATAATGAGTAAAATTTTGAATTCATTTTAATTTGGTTCTCTCTTCCATTTTAAAATTAATTCGCCAACAGCCTGGTAACCTGAGAATAGCATGCCTCGTTGGGAGAACGTCTACTATCCTTCATAAGACCAAACAAGCCAATTCCGTTTAATTTTACTATCTAGAGAACTGACCATGCTAAGTAAAATTAAATAACTTATATAGTTTCGGTCCAGTATATAATAGCAGTGACTCAGTTGGAGATGATACTATTATATACAGCTAAGTGTTAACCA
>JAULJZ010042004.1:0-14475 GCA_032270985.1 Heliamphora pulchella
TAATTTATTAGTTTATATATTATAAATTAATGTATTAAAATTATAATAATAAGTTTTTAAGTTAAACTATAAACTAATTACCAGTTTATTATATTATATAAATATAACTTTATTATTTTATTAGTTATTAAACTATAAACTATAAACTTATTCATTTATAGTAAACTTATTAGTTTATCATTTATAATATAATACATTAGTTTATAAACTTGTGTCGGCTCATGGAGCATTTGTGTCTACCCTTTTTGTCTTGCAAGCTACTGGGATATTTTTGTGCCGACTCATTTTCATTGTGTTGAACCTTTTTCATTTTGTGTCGACCCTTTTTGTTTTGGTGTCGACTCAAAAATATGCAGGAAGGCTTGGTTAATTTGTGTCGACTCATTTTTATTTTGTGCCGACCCTTTTTTCTGACAAGCTAACTGGAATATTTTTGTGACGACCCTTTTTTATTTTATGTCGACCATTTTTGTCTGGCAAGCTAACTACTACTTTCTAGGCGGGCTCGGGCTCAGGCCTTGGGGCCACAGACCGGGCCGGGCCGGCCCACAGGCTTTGGGGCAAGGCACAGGCCCGAGGATAGAGGTTGCGGGCTTGGGCCGGGCCCGCACAGTAATGGACCCCGGGCGGGCCTCGAGCCGTTTTTACACCCCTACCTATTTGCATACATAACTAAAAGAAATAGACATCTGAAGGGAATTGAATATATAAGGTAAAAGGCAAAAAGAAAAAATAGAATACCCTCTATTACCTGTTACTCCTCCGTCGAAAGGAAGAAGTCCGATAGATTTTGGCAAAGCATCTTGAAGTCCTATAATCATAGGTTCAAGGGTACTTATCTGAAATGGATGGAAGAAAATCAGACAAAAACCACAGCTAGTTACTTGACTACATTTCATGTAAAAAGTATAAACTAATGATAAAACTACTGAGGCATGCTTTAGAACTTGAGCTTTAGTAAAATATTAGCAGGGGACAAGGGCACCCATAGCAAAAATTCAGTTAAATAGTTCAGCTTTGATAATTTGAAGCAATTACAATCTCAACACATGCCAAAGTTCATTTGGAAACATGATCCTATGTCATTGATGCAACGTTCAATTGTTAATTGAATATATGGTTTCTCAGATGCTTGAAAATCCAAAATAGTAAGAAGTGATGTAACTTGTTTTTTTCACAGGCTTCCTATATTCCTTGGTACCTGTAAAATTTATGATTGACAAGAATATCAAAAAGGAAGGAAAATTGATTGATAAGCACTAAACAAATGGCAAGAACTTTTGCATGGAATGTACAAGAAAAAACAGGTTCCAGAAGAACAAAACTAAAGAAACAAAAGGTAGTTGACAATGGAAGTGCTAAAAATAGCACCCTACCAAGATAACTACATCAAGCAAACTTTGGCAGGTATGCAATATAAAAAAGGATGAAGCATCAACACATCTATAACTTATGGTTCACAGGACCTCAGTGATAAATGTTGAACTGAGGGCTTCAGCAAGGCACCATAATTGCTATTAGGATAACTTTAGCAGTTTAGACAGCCAAAGAGTTTCACCCAAGCTTCATAAACAATGGATTATGGACCATTGAAACATGGGATCAACTTTGTCCGTTCACGGCCTGAAAATGAGCAATGTGAGACTCCCTTCTAATGTTTATGCCAACTTATGTTAATCTTCAGCTAATTATCTTATCCATAATTTCTAGACATTAAGAATCAAAGAAAAAGGAAAATGAAAGATGGTATGTTAGAAAACAACATTAGTGTACATATTTTGACGTGTTGTAACATCCTCTTCCACATTGGTTAGCTAGGAGAAGCTCTTGATCATTACAAGCAAGTTCGCATCACTTCCCAGTAATGACATGTTTTAAAGCTGTAAGGGCTAATCCAAAATGGACAATAATGTTAGAGGGATGTTTTATTATTGTCTTTCAATTTTAATAATATTTTTGTATTTACAAGGAATAGGGGTATTTTCCTAATAAGGGGAAGCCTTGGCGCAATGGTAGAGTTGTCATCGTGTGATCTGGAGGTCACAGGTTCGAGGCGTGTAAATAGTCTCTTACGAATACAAGGTAAAACTGCGTACTATAGACCCATCATGATCCGCCCCCCTCTCCATAATCTGCATACGCAGGAGTTTCGTGTACAAGGCTGCCCTTTGCCCTTTAGGAGTATTTTCCTAATCTGTGTAATTCTATTTTTAATATAAATATACATTAAGGTGGATAGCTTCATTATGTGACTCTAAACCTATTCTATCCAACTTATTCTTCTCTCATTGTCTTCTTCGCCAGATTAACTCCGTGGTTTACAATTCAACATGGTTTCGAGACACTCTGATCAAACCCAAGAAGGTGCTATATAACTTGGAAATTGTAGAAATGTAATTACGACGTGTATTTGTCATCATTTATATCATGATGTCAGAGAAACACCAGCACTGGTATGGACGTCAAAGTGCTGTGAACACAACATTTAACTAAACTCTTCCTCCTCATAATTATGTTGATTTTTTGGGCATTTTTTAAGGCCATCTGATGTAAGGTTTCTATTTTCATAAGATTATGGGATTTCGGTTTCATTTTTTATATGCTATTTGGCAAATTTTTTGTTGGTTTCAATGGTTGGAATGGGTTCTAGGGTTGCTGAAATAGTTTTTGGTTTCCTCTTTTCCCACATAATCACAGATACATTTACCGACCTTGATTGACTCGGATCTTTGTCTTTGTCACTAATTTTGCCTTCAATTGGATTCGGTCTGGTTATATTTTTCTTTGAGTGGATTTATTTTTGGAGAATTGATCGTTCTATTGGCCTTTCTTGGTTTGGGAAGTCCTTAATTCTTCACTATGAGTGAGATCCAATCCCCACCATTCAAAGATGATGACTTTCCTAAGTCAATTACATTAAAAAGCCTAGATGGTAAGTTTTTTTTCCCCCCCTGAACACTACAATATTATTTTTAAATCTTTGTGGAATCAATTGCTGTATCATTAGCCACTTACCACTTATTTGGAGCAATAGAAACCACATTGGTAAGATTTTATGATGAGCCTTTGCTCTCAAGCTTAGATTCAGATCTGCACATCTTTGAGGATCAAATTCTTACTAGTGGACTATACCCTGCCAATACTTACTCTTGGTTTCTATGCATATCCTTGCAACAGAGCTCTATCATGTCTCACTTTTTCCACCACTCCTTTAGACTCTATGTTACATAAACTCTTCTAAATGTATAAAGATGTATTACTAGAAAATGCTAACACTCTAGAGATTTATGTTTTGGAACACACGTTCCGAAACATGGTACATTTCATTCCAAAACGATCCTCTAGTTCCTTTTTTTATTTCCTTAACATTTTGCATATACAAGAAAAATCAAACGTAATAAACCAAAATATAGATAAAGTAGAACTTTGACAAGACAATTTTTCTTTTTAAATGGTTATAACGTTTCATAGAAATGTGTTTTACATAAATAGTTTGAAAAATAATACTTTTATCTTATAGGATGTTTATAATTTGAAAGTAGTACATTATAAGGTCATAATTTGTACATGCTACTAATATCATACCACCCCGCTCCCGCTCCCGCTCCTATTCCCATTCCCATTCCCATTCCCCGTACCAGAACGATCCACATTTGAGGTAGCATAGGTATAAGCTACCCATGTCAGACACTCGACACTTGGATAATAGTATGAGATGTGTCCGATATTTTTATTTGGGCACTCACCTAGTAAACATATTTAGTAATTTGAATTTACAATATAACAATGCATAAACTTTTATGCATGAAATACTCTATGAAACCTTGTAAGTACTATTTACTCTAGAAAATAAAAGCAATATATTAAGGACTATAATTATTTTGTTATGTCCCAATGTCCTTGACATGAGAATTAGATTAACTCCAAACTCAAACACATACCCACACCTAACACCCCTACCCGAGTGCATATAACATAACTTTAGACTTCTGCCTTAGGTTCTAATGCCATCGGCATGAGTAATTCTTATAGTGGTCCTATGGTGACCACGAAGGCCGTACCTTTAGCACGGCGGTGGTTCTTGTGAGGGTGGCCATAATACTGGTCGAGGTGACAAGAAATGCAGTCATTTTGGTCTACTACCCATACTAAGCTGTAATGTTGCGTGAAATATGGAAAGCTAGATAATATGCATTTAAGTGACTAATATTTCTACATATCCACAGTCCTAACCAATTTGTACTCCATGTGGAGATACATTTCATAAGTTTATTTCTTGTGTGCGATGCCCTTACTATTTAGTTAAGTGAAGTGGTTTAGATACACTACTCTTCCTTTCTCTTTCACCACTATCTTAAATACTTCAATTAATGGCACGTGAAGCCAACTGGAGTACCCAACCACTTTTGGAGTTATGCGATTCCTACTGCTTTTCTTCTTGTTAACCGCATATCCTCAGAAGTTTGAATCATGTCTCCAATTTTTCTCTTTTATATCTTGATTGGTCTGATAACAAAACTGAAAGTATTATTACTATACTACAAAAGCTTGAATAAAAATGAAGGCATATGTCATATACATAGGATATAGAAAATCCTAATAATGGCAATAAGACTAACTAGAAAACAAGATCATAATAATGGGTAAATATCCCAATAATAATAATAGCATATTCTCACAATCCTAATAATAGATAATATCCTAATAATAATAGTATATACTCACAATCCTAATAATGAAAAAATATCAAAATAATAATAACAATATATTCTCACACCACCTCTCAAAGTCATGATGCGAGCCCAAAGAGCAGCGAGAGTTTGCACAACAAAAAACAAAAACGAGTAACGGTGTGAGTCTGTGAAGAAATCAGCAAGGTGCATGGTTTGCGAATGAGAGATGCGAAAGTGCTAGGGTTTGCGAACGAGAAGGTGCTAAGGGGGAGAGAAATGCGAAGGTGCTAGGGTTTGCAAACGAGAAGGTGCTAGGGTTTGCAAAACTAAGGGAGAGAGATGCGAAGGTTGCGAAGGCCGGCGACGAGATTTTGTGAAAGCCAACAACGATCTGCTATGGCGGCGGCTAGGGTTTTGGACATTTTGCGAACGAGTGTTTGCGAAACTGTTGCTAGGGTTTGCGAGAATGAGGGAGAGAGGTACAAGTGCAACGGCCAACGGCTAGGGTTTGCAATAGCGTCAGCGGCAAGGGTTTGCTATAGGCTAGGGAGAGAGAAATACAAAGGTGCTAGGATTTGTGAACTAGAAGGTACAAGGGTTTGCGAAGCTAAGGGAGAGAGATGCGAAGGTTGAAAAGGCCAACAACAAGGTTTTGCAAAGGTCGGCGGCGATCTACTATAGCGGGGTTCTGCTATGGCCGTAGCTAAGGTTTAGACATTTTTCTTTTCTTCTTCTTCATATTTTGGCTCTGATACAATGATAACAAAACTGAAAGTATTATTGCTATATTACAAAAACTTGAATAACAATGAAGGAATATGTCATATATATAGGCTATAGAAAATCCTAATAATTGTAATAAGATTAACTAGAAAACAAGATCCTAATAATGGAAAAATATCCCAATAATAATAGTATATTCTCACAATCCTAATAATGAAAAAGATCCTAATAATGAGTAAATATCCCAATAATAATAGTATATTCTCACAATCTTAATAATGAAAAAATACCCCAATAATAAGAATAATATATTCTCACACTCCCTCTCAAACTCATGATGCGAGCTCAAAGAGCAGCGAGAGTTTGCGCAACAAAAAACAAAAACGAGCAACGGGGTGAGTCTTTGTGAAGAAATTAACAAGCTGCATAGCTTGCAAATGAGAGATGCGAAGGTGCTAGGGTTTGCGAACGAGAAGGTGCTAGGGGAGACAGAGATGCGAAGGTGCTAGGGTTTGCAAAGGAGAAGGTGCTAAGTAGGGTTTGCAAAACTGAGGAAGAGAGATGCGAAGGTTGCGAAGCCCGACGACGATGTTTTGCGAACACTCGTACATCTCGTATGTTTGGCTGTCAGTCTTTGCTCATTTTCTTGGTTCTGGAGATGATAAGTTATCACCTTCGGCTTGCAAATATGTTTTCTTGAGTACTCCATACCATGGGTTTAAATATCGGCCATTACTTATCATATCAGCCGATACGTATTGCGATTTTGGATCTTCGATATCAATATTCATCAATGCATCAGTCAATAATATCTAATATCAACGGATATATAGCCATATCACTGATAACAAAGAGAAGAAAGAATATTATTATTGCATATTAACTAAAGGCTTCACCACAAAAGACAAAATTACAAAATATATATAAAGCAATACTTAAACCTTAATTAGCCTTAAAAGACTAAACTACCCTTTAACTAGCAAAATAACTGAAAATAAACTTTTACACCCCCCTCAAACTCATGACACGAGCCCGTGAGCAGTGAGAGTTTGTCAAATAAAAATCGAAAGCAAGCTAAAGTGGGATTCTTGGTAAAGAAATCAGCAAGTTGTAAGGACAAGGAAACGAAAGGTAGATCAATAGTACCAATCTGAAGATGCTGACAAATAAAATGACATTCAATCTCTATATGCTTAGTACGGTCATGGAAGACATAGTTGTGAGCGATCTGAATGGCACTCTTGTTATCACGGTGTAGAGAGGTTGGAGAAGAGATGGAAATACCCAAATCAGTGAGTAGCCATCTGAGCCAAATAATTTCAACAGTAGCATGAGCCATAGCACGATATTCAGCTTCAGTAGCAGAACGAGCAATGACAGACTGTTTCTTGCTCTTCCAAGAGATAAGAGAGTCAGCGAGAAAAACACAAAAACCTGTTGGATAACTTAATATACATTATTTGGCTCATTTCCTAATAGCTTAAACTTTTGGAACAATTGGTGACTTAACATAGTATCAAAGCAATTGTTCCATGACGTCTTAGGTTCAAGTCTCGTGATATGTGTTTTCCTGTTATATTAATTATTATGCACTATGTGTGTTGGTACACATGTTCAGTTCACTTTGTTTACCTCTTCACATGCGAGACAGTCGCACGTGAAGGAGAGTGTTGGATAACTTGATATACATTGTTGAGCGCATTTCCTAACAGCTTAAGTTTTTAGGACAATTGGTGACTTAACAAAACCAATCGTAGACTTACGGTCAGACATGTCACCAACTCAATCAGCATTAGTATAAGCCCGAAGAGTCCAAGAAGATGAAGAAGATAATAATGAACTCTGAAAGACAGTACCACGAACATAGCGCAAAATACAAAGCAAAGCAGCCCGGTGAGTAGAGCGAGGAGAAGAGACAAACTGACAGGCCACATGGACAACGTACACAATATCAGGACGAGTCACATTAAGATATGCCAAACACCCAACTAACTCTAAATAAACAGTGAGATCCTCAAGAAGAACACTATAAAAAGAAGAGAACTTGGCATGCAACTCAATGGGCATATCCACCATCTTATTATCAGTGAGATGGGCACGGTAAATCACCTCGTTCGCATATTTTGACTGAGATAAGAAATAACCTTTAGGTAAATAAGCAACCGCTATACCAAGAAAGTAACCAAAAGGACTTAAGTCTTGCATCTCAAACTCACGAAACGGATGTTTCTCTTCAGATATAACAACAGAGTCAATGCCAGTGATGATCATGTCATCCACCAAAAATAACAAAATAACCAACCCAGTAAAAGTGTGGTGGAGAAAAAGTACAGAATCATGAGGACTAGGAGTGAAACCAATCTGAGTAACAGTAGACTAGAAACCCTCATACCAAGCACGAGGGGCCTGTTTCAAACCATAAAGAGCACGCTGAAAACAACAAACAGTACTAGGAAGATGAGGGAGGCCTGGAGGAGAGCGCATATGAACTTCCTCGTTAAGATGCCCATTGAGAAATACATCCCTGACATCTAGCTAGAAAAGAGGCCATTGACGTATAGCAGCAATAGAAATCAAAGTTCGGGTACAAAAGTTTTCTCATAATCAATTTCAGACTCCTGACAAAAACCCTTGGCAACTAACGTGGCCTTATAATGCTCCAAAGAACCATCAGAATGAGTTTTAACTTTATAAACCCACTTACATCCAATAAGGTTTTTACCGGCAGGCAGTGCAACCAAATCCCAAGTACGAGTCTTCTGAAGAGCAGTTAATTATTCTTATATGACATTGATTCAGTTTAAATCAGTACAGGCTTCTTTATAAGACTGAGGCTCAAAGTAAGCATGAATAGCAGATAAAAAAGCACGATAAAAAGGCAAAAAGCAGATATTAGAAAAATCAAGTCTTACCGGCAGAGTACGAGCATGCAAAGGATAGCGCCTTTCAGGGGGATCAGGATCCACAGGGACAGGGGAAACTGTGTCAGAACTAGTGGATATGTGTGGAGAAGAGGGAGGCAACCTACGTGTGAAACCCCATCCACATCGATGAGAGATAGAAATTAAGTCTAGTATATAATGAAATATATGAGCTACTAATAACTTATGCTTAAACTTTTGGACCGTTTTATTAGGCTCTTTATTGATTTATTGAGCCATTGGTCCACTTGGGTCGTTACAAATAGTATCAAAACCAATCCTGGTTCCCGTGTTGGGCTCCGTGGTGGTATGGATGGAGGAGTAGAGGCTCCAAAGAAGGGTAGAGGCCCTTAGGTTGTATATCTTATGCACGCTTATATACTACTCTATATCCGCTAATGAACTGCTATCCACATCCGAACTTGGGGTAGAACTTGGGCCACACGACGAGGGCGTCACGCATTTGAATGGGGAATATTGTGATACCACATCCCACATCCCACATCGATGGAAGATAAAATTAAGTTCGGCATATAATTAAACCTGTAGGCTACTACTAATAACTTGGGCTTAAGCTTTAAGGCCGTGTTGTTATGCACTTTATCAAGTTATTGGGCCAATGATCCATTTGGGTCGTTACATAACGAGAATAGACTAATGGGAGAGACGAAACAACAAAAGGACGAGACTGAGAAAGAAAATTAGAAACGTCAAGAGTACGAAAAAACTCATCGGAAGGCACATCATTCGGGAAAAGATCAATAACAATTAGAATCTCTTTGGGAACAGAGACATTTGGATAATAGAGTAAAATATGAGAGACGCTCAAGAAACACAACATAACGAGAAACATAAAAGCGTTTAGATACAGGATCATAACACTAACATTCTTTTTGTTGAATACCATAACCCAAGAAGATAAAGAGCGGAACAAGCACTAAGTTTATTTTGCTCTCTTTTGGGAAGAAGGACAAAACAAATACAACCAAAAATATGTAATAAAGAGTAATTGAGAGTGACCCATCAATTTTTCATAAGCAGAAATGCCAGAAAGAAGAAGTGCAAGCATGCAATTAAGAAACTACACTGCAGTAAGAATTGCTTCTCCCTAGAAAGTAGTAGGGACGGATGAGGAAAGAAGAGGGGAGCGAGCTGTGTGAAGGATGTGCCGATATTTTCTTTCAGCTCTACCATCTTGTGCGAGAGTGTCAGAACATGAAGATTAATAAACAGTGCCAGATGCAGCGAAAAAGTTAGTGAATTCAGTAAGAAAATACTCTTCACCCAACTCAGAATGGAGGGTCTTGATAGTTGTAGAAAATTGGGTGTGAACCATGGAGTGAAATGTGCGATAAATACGGAAGAAATCTTATTTGTGAGACATCAAATACACCTAACAAAACAGACTATAATCATCAATGAAAGAAACATAATACACTGACCTACCTTTTGTTGCAATGGGAGAAGGACCCCACACATCAGTATGAACAAGAGAGAAAAGAGATGTAGAGAGCAAAGTGCTGTTAGGAAAGGGTAGTGTTGACATTTTTGCAAGTTTACAACTACTGCATTTAGAAATATCACTAACAGACACTTTACCCAAGCAACCAAACTGAACTAACTGTTTTAGGTGTTCACTAGACAGATGACCTAACCTAGAATGCCAAAAGTAAAAAAGAGAGCAATGCTGATCTAAAGAAAAAGAAATGAAGCCGTAAAGGAGGAATACAATGAGAGATGCAAACTTTCCAACACATATAAATCACCATTCCTACGCCTGTTCCCAACCTGATTTTAGGACGTTCAATCCGAAACTACACAACCAGAGGAATAAAACACAGTCAAAAGCAAAATCAAAAAACTGACTAATAGATAATAAGCTGATAATCAACTGTGGCACATAAAAGACATTAGGTATTGATAATGAAGAGGATGAAGAAGGAATAACAGAGCCAATAGAAACAACCTGCATAGAAGCGCTATTGGCAGTAGAAATAGTGATTGGAAAAGAAGGGGAAGTACAATGACTAAAACTGGACAAATCAAGTGTACTATAATGAGAAGAATCGGCATCAAACATCCAAGTAGTGGGTGTAATGCCGGTAAGATAAGAATTATAAAAACCTGAAAAGAACGTAGTCATAACAGATGTATGAGATTGGAGCCCAAAGGGTACCTGCATGGTCTGTGGTCTAAAACTGCTCAAACAGAGACTGCATTAAAGAGATTAGAGCACCACTGAAAGGCGAGAAAACCCTAATCGCATGCCAAAACTCGTGAAAATCGTATCTAAATTCTCGAACCAAAAACTCATGCCCAATGTGAATAATTCCCGAGCAACCTAATACTATAACTTGCAATTAGATCGTTCAACTAGTCAGAGAACAGAAATACCAAAGTCTCACAGCAATGAATATAAATACCAAAGTTTCACCATAACTGCATTCCTTTGTTCAGACTATATCCTATGTCTCTACTCCATCCTCTTCTAAGTGGGTTTTATTTCCGTTTGGATGAAAACACGTAGTGGATGAGGAAATGAGATTCCTTTATGAGAATTAGGTTGGAAGCTTACTTCTCTTCCACCTAGATAACACACAACTTCTTGTCATTATGTATACACTATTAAATATCTACTTAATTGATCTGGTTGAGTGTCTTAAGCAGTGATTAGTTACAACAGCGTACATACAGACCCCACTCTAGTTGCTCGTTTGAATTCTAGTCGGACCCTACTTTTCATAATAGTTAGCCAATCATCGCCGTTATAGGAACTTGGCATTAAAAATGCATATCTTCGCAGAGATCTTCAAGTAGAGGGGTACATGGAACAACAACACTATTACATTTTTGCACAAGGGTCTATGTAGTTTAAAGCAGTCTGTTCGTGCTTTGTTTTACAAATTCAGCTTGATTGTCATTTCATTTAGAATCTTCTTATGGGCAATGAGATTGTTTCTCCTTATATCTACTAAGTGATACCCATCTTTGGCCTGATCACCACTCTAGTGACTCTCCTCCAAGTTGGGTAAGTTCGATTTGTACGCCCCAAATTGTGAGGAGTTTTGGAGTGTTTATTTTTATTTTCATGGTTCTATCTTTATGATTTATCTATATTTACACAGAATAGGTGTATTATGGAAAATCGTTTCCTTATGATTTTTAATATACAATACATATTAAGGTTTAGAGCTTCATTATGCAACTCTAAACCTATTGTATCCAACTTATTTTTCTATCCTCTCTTTTTTTGGCCACTTATCAAACCCTAACTCCGTAGGCTACAATTCAACCGTTATCCTTAGAATTTAGGATGGAGAAGTCATTATTGGCTTTCTAGTGGGACCAGAAGATGACCGGCTTTGATGAAGTGAATGAACTAATCCCCAACCATACAACATTAGTAGGTATCTCGTTTTCCTATATTTTTTAATTTTTATTTTTATTCGTTGCAATTTCCATTTTGCCCCCAGTTATTAGAGACTGTTGTAATCAGAATTAGATACATCAAGATATAAAGCCCAGCAATAATATAGGGTAAATTAAGCATACAATAATTATAGTAGGCATATATGTACAGTGAATTTAACGAGCGATAACAAATGAAATCTTAAGATTGCTGTAAAGAAGTTGTTTGCAAGGCAGTTCAAAACAAATAAAACATTTCTAATGAAGGATGCAAAGGATGCATTAGTTTTCCATTAAACTTCGAGATAATAACCACCATCAACTAAATATAGAGAAACATTACAACTGGATAATATTGTGCACCTTATTGGAAACATGATCCAGTAGAGCGCGGATAAGCCAAGGCAATGATCTAGAACCTAGAAGCCTGACTATGGAAAATATATGAGGTATTCCAAAGAATCCACTATGTAACCGAGCAAAGCTTTGGTGTGCAGAATTTAGATCCTACCATAACAACAGAAATGGTTGGAAAAATGGATCAGGTAAACTTAGAGAAAAAAAAAAATTTAAGACAGTTACACAGGTTTACTCTATTGGAAGAAAGACAGTAAGAACCACTGGTAGATGTAGCATGATGTGTAGAAAATAGTTGATATGAGTTACAAGCTGAAGCATTGTTTGTAATAAATGGTGTAAACAAAAGGGAGAGAGAGAGAGAGAGAGAGAGAGAGGAGGGGGGGAACCAGCTTTAGCTTATTAACCTACTGAAAGCTATACCATTTTAGGACCCTTATACCGTTTTAGAACCCCGTGGCCGGCTGCACTTTCTTTCTGCCTTTTCATCTCATTCTTCTTGATCCTCTCTAATTTCTTCCTTACTCATCTCTCTTGACCTCTAATTGATTTGTGATGGTTGATTGTTCACATCCATAATGTGGGTTAGGTTGTGCCATCATGGATGCCCACACTTCGCCACCATAAGAACTGACCAAATATTCATCATTCTACTTCCTTCTCCAGCTTCCTCCACATCTCTTTCTACCCTAAACCATGATTATTTTGAAGACATTTTTTTCTGAAGCACTTAGCAAACCTATCTAACCAGTCATAGGTGTAGTCAATACTATCAGCCTCACTAGACTTAGAAAAAGCACAAGCCAATAATTTTTCTTTTCTTACTGTTGTTAAGTCTAGTTTTCTTGTACAAAAGTATTGTGTTTTATTGGCTGGGTAGGAATAGTTTTAACCAAGTTCTTTTACGATAAGTTTTATTTAATAAGGTTTGTTTTGTATAGCTGTCATAGCATACACTAGAGGCTCAATCTCCAGTTTGGTGGTCATGCATGTTGAGTGGATGGTACATTGAGGAAATGATTATCAACAAATATGGTTCTTCTCATGTTTGATCCATTTGATAATAAAGATTATAAGTTCTCTTCATTGTCCTCAAGAATTAGGGGTTTCCATAGTTCTCAACAGTTCTTGAACTTAGTTTATGCAGGGTTGAAATATTTCATCAAAATGAATAAAAAAGTGCACAAATATGAAACAAAGCAACACGGTACAAAACAGAAAGAAAAGAAATCTTGTTTGGCACCTTATGTTGGTGTAAGTGAAATTCAAATACAACAAATAATGAAAACAACATTCACAAACTGAGCATAAAATATAGAGACAAAGAGATTAAATATTGGTTCCTTAAAAAACTTATCCAAACAGATTATATTGACTACATCAATCCCACCACTTATGTATTAAAACTATTCATTATCCAAAATATGCATTTCCTTATTCTAGAATAATTGAAATAAATCACGATGAACACAAATTTGCAGCAACATCACAAAAACCAAATAAAAACTCACGAAGAACACAAAAATCACCAAAAACAAAAAGAAAGAGGAAACAATGAGAATACCTAATTAAATTGTCTTACCTGCAGTGAGATGATTTCAAAGCAATCTCATATCATGCATATATATTATTGTTACACTTTTCATCTTCTCTTCTTTCCTTAATTATCAGTCTTTTAATAATTTCGATTTTTTCATTTAATTTACAGTTCTGCAATATTACTTTGACTTTTTCATTCTTCTACCATTTTTTTCCTTCTACTATCCAATCCCCTTTTACAAATATTGTTACGTTAATTTTATATTTTGCATATCTTACTATTTTTCTTATTCTATGTTTTGTACTTTACATAAATCATATAATATCAAATTATTATTGAGTAAATTAGACAAAATAATACATAGAAAGGGAGAGAAGAAGACCAAGAGTGAGAGAGAAGAAGAGTTAAATTGTAAATCAAGGTTTTAAATTGCGGTATTGGCCGGCGTAACGGCCGCAGTCGCGTGTAACAGATATCGGGCGTATCGGTCAACCCGTAACGGGAATCGGGGGTCGCGGACGTGAATTTTTTTTCAAGCGCTAGCAAATAGCATAAAACTCATTGATACACATTTTTTAATTTTATTTATTACAAATTGAATGTTTGTAGTTGTTTTTAATTACTATTTGGACACAAAAAACATATTTTCTAGAATTTACATTGTTTTTAAAATTAAAAAAACACGATATTGTTTTATGGTAAAAGAATTTCACTAAGTATCTATGATATTACAAATACTAATATAATTGATAATCTTTGATAACAAAGAAATGCAAAAATATTATACTATAATACTATATATAAATTATATAATAACAATATTAAATTTTTAATATTATTAAACTATTGTATA
>JAULJZ010042024.1:0-14475 GCA_032270985.1 Heliamphora pulchella
AAACAATCGTGGCCTCGGGAAGTTCTTCGAAAATCCTGGCTGGTTCGGGACCGTACGAGTGCGGCGAAGACATTGCCGCCGCCCGTAATGCCTCCGATTGGATTGAAACGTAGTGAGAAGCGGCGGCGGCGGTGATGAGTTTCTCCGACGACATGGGAGGACACCCTCTGGTCTCTATTCTTTTTCTGCGCCGAGTAAGATCACCGGTTACCCGGTTTCGCATGTCCTTTTTCCGGTGGAGAGAGGGAAAAAGAAGCCTCGCAGAGATATATATAGACAGAGAAAGAGACAGAGAAGAAAGAATTTTAGAGAGAGAAGAAACTATGAAGACAAAACGGCGAAATCGTATTTTAGTTATCAGAAGCTCCGACCTCGTATACTTTTTTTATATGGGTTAAAAAATTATAACCATAATTTAAAAAATAATAATTTTTACATTTCTTCTAAATAATTAAAAAATAATCAAAATATATATAAAAAAATAGATAAAATTTTTAGTATTTTTTAATTTCAGTGAAAATAATTATTTCTTGCACTCATTCTATCATATTGCCTGGTAAAAAAAAAAACTTGCATTGTGATACAATTGACAGTTTCAAATCTTATTGCAGAATAGGTAATAAAAATTAAAATTAACTTAACGAAAAAATATTCTCTTGTAATTGGATGAATTGAGAAAAAGTTTTAAAAAAAATTAAATAAATTGAGAAAAAGTAAAGAATTTAAACTAAGAAATCAAAAAATAAATAAAAAGATGAAAAAACCATAATAAAAAAAAAAAAGTGATCACAAAACACAAAGCGTGCCGTAGTTGGAGAAGAGAAAAGGCGACGCAACTGAATTTCGTGATGAATAGGTTTATGGAGTTTTTATGTAGCTTTCATATGGAAATGCCACGTGTAATTCAAGGGGTGTGCAAGGGGTAGTTGAGTATACGTGGCATCATACCTGTCAATCTGATGGAAGGTCTATGAGACCTTGTGTTCTTGTATTAGATCAGATATTAGTTTTTTTTTCGCAGCTGTTTATTTGCTTTTGGAGGGGGTTATGTTTTTTATTAATCGAATTTTTGAAAGATGCGTTTATTTCCAAACTGAAGGGCATGAAATGTCAAAAATACCCCTTATCTTTGAGCAATATTACTTGGGCTTCGTTTTGGCCCAAATTGACAATCGAATCTTAAATGTCAGAGTAATTTATTTTTGAAGAAATTATTTAATGGGTCGAATATGGTCGTTCAATATATATGTGTTATATGTTTTTTAAAATAATATTATATCGATGTGTAATAATTTATTTTGGAGTTGAAAATGCAGATTTATCTATAAATGACTTCAACCAATATTGCTTATGAAATTTTTTTTATTACTGAGACATAAATCAAATATAAAAATATTACATAATATAATCTCAATTATTCATATTATTCATATGTACTTGGGATCTACAATACTAAGTGGATTTCACGTACTTTTAGATATATCAAATTATGGCATATTGGGATAATAGTTTATTTGTTTTTTAAATACTTATATCATTTTTTAAAAAAAATTAACTCATTTTTAAATAATATAATAGTTTAACTAAACGATAAAAAAATTTAATAAAAACAAAAATAAAAAAATTAAGATGAACTAAAAAGTAAAACCATAGATCAAAATATAAAAAAAAATTAAATATAAGTCAATAAATTAAATTTTATATTTCTTATTCTCATTTTTAATAAAACGAATTATTTTTTATGAAAATATTTTAATTCTAATTTTTTCTCATTAAGACAATTTAGAAAAATAAAAAAATTTTAACAAAAAATATAAAAACAAATACTAATAATTCTATAGAATTATTAGTGTTGGAAAAATTAGTAGGCTTTGAACAAATTTGAACATGAATTTTAACTAATTTTGAAGCGAAATATTTTTGAATTGGATTAATTTTTTTATGATTTTAAATCTTAATATGTTCATCTCTATGAGTAGAGTAATCATAAATTCTATGGCGTTTAAAACTGTTAACGGATGAATGAGGAATTAACTCTAAAAGTGTGTCATTGAATTTGACAAATGTTGATAACTTAGCTAAATTCCATATTGATTGTGAGAAGGGTTATTGAATGGCTTATATAAGCTAACTTTAGCCTAAATGGTGTGTCCCTTGAAGATACCCAATTTTGTAGAAGGGGAAGAACCTACCCAAGAGTTGGTTCGACCCAAACCCCACACGCGCCGTCAATCGGTCGGGCTGAGATCCGGGTCGGTTCAGGTTATCTCTTATCTTTTTTTTTAGAAAATTTATTTATTTAAAATTTTAGTTTTGGAAATTTTAATTATTTAAATTATTTTAAAATTCAGTTACCATTTTTGTCCGTTGGAATAAAAAACGGCCACTGGAGTCTAAATTTGGGTTGCGTTTGTTGGGCGGTTTAACCGTCAGACCAAACTGGGTTCATGTCTGTTCGGCCAATCTGAACAGTCACCTTCCAAACCTATTTAAAGGTTGCTTCTCCACCCAGTTTGGACACTTTAATTTCTCAAATTCCTTCTTTCCTTCTATGCTGCTGTTGCTTTATATTTTTTGCATTCCCAGTAATTCTGCAAGAGAGAGTTTAAACATAGTTTCGGTTCACCAAGCTTTTAGATTGTTGTGCTATTTTTGAATGCTGCTGATCGTTATATCTTGTGAGACATTTGCTGTCAATTCGAAGCACTGAAGCGAGGGCGATTTTGTCTTAAGAAAATCATGTCAAACACAAGTCTCGGTCTACAATTCTCTTGTAATAGGTTTCTTAATATTTCAATTCTGCATAATTTAAAGTATCTGCAATTCTGTTTCTTTGTTTTGGCTCCTGTCACAGTTTTGTTTTTCAGTCACATTTCTGCTTTAATTGTTTAGTAATCAAATTATCCAACAATTAGTATGAAAAAATAGTATTGGAATTAGTTCAGCCTATATTTGGGCCATCTAGGCCCATTTAAAAGATTGAACTTTGAGGGTAATTTGGTCATTTAATCTTATGCCATGAACTTCTGATACAAACGGCAGGTAGGATGCTAGAATCACTTTCAGAATATCCATCTTTTTGTGCTCCCGATTGGAGAATATGCGAACACAGCAAATCATTTGGATCTCAAAGTGGTACCCATAAATACCGTAACACTATAATATTATTAGTTGCCAAAAACATTACCCCGCAAGAATTGGAGGATAAATTTATATTATAAAATTAATTTTATAATATTTAATTACTATATGATAAATTATTAAATAATGAGATATAATTATTTTTAATAATTAAATAATAGTAGAAAAATAGTCTAAAAAAAAAAAACAAATCCCCACAATTTTGTCCTTCCTCTCCTCTTTTGCTTGATCGTGCTCTCACGGGCAGGAGTGGAGGCGAAAAGCCTAGCCAATCACGCCAACGAGTGGCGGTGGTGGACGAGTATTAATTCGAGTTGAAAATAATAAAAAAAGTATTTTAAAAAAATAAAGAAATTGAGAGTGTGCTTATAAAGAAAAAACAATAGAATCACCCACACAATAATTGTGGTGTGTGTCCGTAGGATTTCCCTTTGCTTCTTGGAGTTTCTTTTCCTTTTGAGAGATATGATAATTAACTAGTTTCTTCTAAGTTTTGAAAAGAATAGTTGTCAAAATTATTCTTTTAAGTTAAAGGGTTCAATTTGTAATTCTTGAAGTTTACATTTCTTTTATATTTTAAATTAAATAAATAAATAAATTATTTAGTTGAAAAGTTGCTTTATGCCAAAAATAATTAATAAATAATAATAATAAAAAAAAAAAAAAAATCAGATTCAAACGCACCCTGCATCATGATTGAAACATGAGAAAAATAGATCAACAACAGAACAAGGGGTAGGTCTGGCAAAACTTCAAAAGGATCCAAACTTTCATGGTTTGGTTCCTAAATATGTCTAATATTTGACAGGACCATGTAGTTACTACTTTTTCTTGTTAGAGAATTTTAATAAAAAATAAATATTAAAAATTAAAATATATTTTAACTATGTATTATTGAAATTTATTAAAATTTTAAATAAAGATTATTTATCTAATAATTATCATTATAACAAATTACGTCATTTATGATGAATTAATTTCGTCTCCAAATATATGTATTTTATTTTTGCTAATAGCTTAATACAATTGGAGAAAAACGCATCATTATCATTTTTGTCACCATAGGATTGTCGACGAAAATACCTCGCGATAGATATTTATTTTCTCGCTAAAAATTTAATATTTTGTGACGAAAATTTTAAATTCATCACTAAATATTATAAATTAGCAATAGAATTTTTTATTGTTAAAAACAAATAAAACTATTGTAATTAATATTTTAACCCAAAAATTAAAATATATTTTACACGAAATGATTAAGTGACAAAGAGATTTCCCGCAAAACGACAAAATTATTTGTCTTACTCCTCACAATTTAGTAGGGAAGTAACTTTAACTATCAAAGCCAAGTTTTGAACCATGAATATGTGGGTTAAAATGTCTCCACGCTTTTCGTTGCGCTGCTATGTTACTCTTTATTATCAAAAATATTTATTATATTTATCATTTATAATTCTTTCTTAGAACTTATTTTTTATAATTTTAAGTAAAAACTCGTTGGTTTTTGTTATTTATCTTATCACTTAGAAGACAAAAAAAAGGCAAACAATTAAAAGAGGGGAACCTTGGGGTTGTCTAACTGGAAATTTAGGGTTAACTTTTGTAGATAACTTAAAACTGATGTGGTGGTGAAAATTGGGAAAGCCAAGCAACCCGAGCTACTCGGATGATTGGCTTGGATGTCACTATACGAATATATAATTCTTGAGTTCCTAAAACGCGAAAAAAGATGAGGCCCCAGAATATTCAAAGAAAAAAAAGTACTCGAGCTAATTGAGGAGGAGGATTCGAGCAACTCGGATAGACGGATTCAATTCAGATAAGCATGTATCTATAATTGCTCGGTTGTGTTACTTGGTTGACCCGTATTGATCGCCCTACACGAGCTGTCCAGTAACAATGGCTCGGACGAATAAAAGAAAAGTTAAGAGTTAGTAACTTGACCTATGCGGCAACTTTAGGCTATTAAGATGAGGAGCTCGATTGTTACGAATGATTTATAATGGCTTTCAAAGACAAAAGGTGGGCCGAGCTACTGGCTTTAGAGTAGCTCGGCTAAGATGAGAACTAGCGCCTCGTAAGAGCACAAAGAAGCATAATTAATTGTTTGTGTAAAGCTCAAAGTCATTCAAAGGTTCAGGATCAGCTCATTCACAACGTATAGGATTCGAGCCATTCAGATCAATAGCTTAGCTACCGAGCTCATGGGTATTTCGACAAGTATAGATAGATAATTAACATCAAATCGCGCCCCATCCAAATAACTTGAGCCACTGGTGAACCGAGCGAATAGGCTTCCCAGTAGCTCTAAGGTTGAGGCATTTCATCTCTAGATGCATGACATTCCATAACATAGACTATGCAGTGTAGTCTTGACTACAAATGAAGATATTCCATAGCACAAATTATGAAGTATAGCAAAGATTATGACAATAGCCCTAACTACTTAATTATATTGCCAGGGCACAGACTATATTATTACCACTACACGGGTCGTGAAGATAGTACAAACTGTAAACATAGCTCTGACTACCTAACTGTGATGACATAGCACATACTCTATCAAACATAGATTCCTTTGAGAATCGAAAGATGTCCTAAGGACGATCGAAGACAATGACAGTACAATCATGCACGTGATGTTGGGAGACAAGTGGCTTGGTTGCTAAGAAAATGACTTGTCGTACCATGGGACTCACTCACTCGAGTGACCCTTGAGTCACTCGACCCGAGTGGGTCAGGTACCCATGGGGCACCCATAGGCCGACTTAGTTGAGTTGGAGTAGTACACTGGCTAGTTGATTTACGGGATAAGAATCCCTTGATTTTTCGAGATTATCTTTTAGGATTTGATTAGATCTCCTTGTTGAAAAAATGGGTTTCGAATAAAATTAGAATATGATTTTTAGCTAACTTTGAAACTAATTATCTTTGTGTTGGATTACTCTTTTTGATGATTTCAAGTTCTAATTTGTTTATCTCCATAAGTAGAGTAATTATGAATTTTGTGGTATTCAAAATCATAAATGGGTGAATGAGAAATTGACTCCAAAAGTGAGCCATTGACGTTGATAAAATAATGGTAACTTACATATATCCCACATTGCTTGGGAAAGAAAATTGTGGATATCCAAACAAGTATAAAAGGGTTTTCCATCCCACATTGGTTGGGGGAAACTTGGGTATGTGACTTATATAAGCCAAGTTGAGCCTAAGGGGTGTGCCCCTTGGGGGTGCCCAGTTTTGTAGACGATGGAGGACCTACTAAACAGTGGGTTCGACCTAAACCCCACACGTACGCACGCACGCGCCGTCGCCGACCGACCGTGCCGTGCCAGGTCCAGGTTGCGGGTTCAACCCTTATCTTATTACAGAAATTTTATTTAATTAAATTTTCAAATTTAAATTATTTAAATTTTAAATTTTTGTTCATTACCGTTATTACTGAACTGTTGGCGATTCGGGACCGTTGGGTCGGTTATTGGTTCGCGACCGTTTGAGAATACCGAACCGGTGTGGCACCTGTTCGGATTAAGGAGAACAGTCACCATTAATGCCTATAAATAGGCTGTTCTTGCACCCGATTTAACAATTTAATTCAATCTCCATACTGCCATTGCTGAAGCTTTGTTCCTCTGTTGCTTCATATTGTCTGCATTGTCCTTCCAATCATTTAAAATTTCCCAAAAAGGTTCATACACTGCAGCGTTCGCTGTGTGTACAGATTGCCGTGCTTCCTCTGTATACGGGGATTGTTTTATCTTGGAGACAGACGTCCACTACATCGCAAGTACCGTGGCGATGACGTATTCTATCTTAAGGACACATCGTTCAATGCTGGACTCAATCCCAAGTTATGTTCTTCGACTGTTCTGTAAGCTTAATTTGTTTCCTTTTTCCGGTTATGTTTTTCTTCCACAGTTTCACTGTTGTTTTTGGTTTCTTAATTTAAATAGTATTCTATTTAACAAAAATCACTGTTCTGTTCTTTATTTATTTTCTGCTCACAAATTTTTTTTATCTGTTCTAGTTCTTGTTTTGTTTTAGTCCTGCATAAATAACAGTAATTTTATGTTCAGTTTTTATATATATATATATATATGAAACGGTGTTATTCTATTTTATTTACACAGTATTAATCTTCTGTTTTATTTAAACAAAATTATTTCTATAGTATCATTCTGTTAAACAAAAAATACAGATTAAATATATAATCTGTTTTAGATATATTGAAATATATTTCATTTTCAATTTGCTATATTTTATACTGTATACTGTTGTTGACCCGATTTGAGAACCGACAGTTTAATTGTTGTATTTCTAGAATATTAAACTAACACTTCTAAGGAGTCCTATTTTAATTCTAACAAACCTTATCAAAGGTTATAAATAGAAGAGATAGCTGAGTTGCCGAGATAATCAGATTAGAGAACCTAATACAGATTGTTCATACTGCCAATATTCCAACTCAATTAGCCTTCTCCTTCATCTAACCATCCTCTCTCTGTTCTGTGTTTCTCACTAGTTTGCTTACTTCACCCTCTCAAATTAATTATTTTTTTATTCCAAAAGGACCTACACTTTTATATTGAAAATTTTATTTGATATGTTTGATTTTTTTGGGACTGAAAAAAGTTTTGTATATTTGTTAGATACAATCTTTAAAATTTAGATAATTAAGCCCTTGTTTGGAATGCTTAAAAAGTTTAGCTTTTTAAAAGATTTAGTTTTTTTTTTTAAAAAAAGATAAAGAAAAAAAAAGTAAAAGTGTTTGGGATAATATAAAAAAATAGATGTTAGACGAAAAAAGAAGAAGAAAAAAAAAAGTAAGAGTGTTTCGGATAATGTATCTTTCTCCAATTAAATGACCAAATTATCATCAATTAGGCCTTGATTCGCAACCTTGGTTTTTTGGCTTAAACGCCAAAAAAGTCAAGTTTGCATGCTTAGCAAAAAAGTCAAAAGATCAAATTAAAACACAAATTTCAAGAATATTCTATTTAAACTCCCACCACTTTTAAAATACAATAATACCCTTTATTCATAACTTATTTACTACCACTACTAACTACATATAATCGTTAATATCAAATATATAGAATGGTAAAATTATATCATTTGAAGAAAAAGTAAAAAAAATAGCTTTTTATCCAAACAATCAACTTTAAAAAAACTAATCAAACATCTTTCTTTGAACTCAATTTAGCTTTCCGACTAAAAATGCAAAAAAAAAAAACTAACTTTTATGCTAATTGTCAGTCGGGCTCTTAATCTAGAGGTCATGCATTTCCCAAGATGGCATACGAGAAACTGGTGCAACGACTAACCAGAGCTAATTTCAATATTTTACGTATTGATTTTGTTTGTAAAATGGTAAGGTGCACGCCGTTCAAATTGGTCCAATTCTTTAAAAATTCAAGAACCAAACCGTTAATAATGGTTCTATATTTTTTGAAACCGTGTTTGAACAGTTCAAATGATGGAATCAGACCAAAATCGATCCGTAAGAATGGGCCGATCACGGTTCTATTAATGATTTCTATCCCTAGCAAAATATATTGTAGGGAATGATGCATATGCTCTTGGTGTGAGTTATTTTTTTTTTAAGGGATGAGAGAGCTAAGATCTCAACCCGAGTTAGTAAGGAGGTCAAAAAATTTCTTAACTACTGGAACGGACGTCTTGCTGTTGATGTAAGTTTGATTAGCTATTTTTATTTTGAGTCTAGTATTGGTAATTATGCTTTCTATCTTGAAGTTAATATGATAATAGGCTTGCCTTTAAAAATTCAAGGACTGAAAGTGTTCCAATCACATGTCTGATTCGTCAGAAGCTGTTTTGCTCCTAAAAATTTAAAGACTCCAATCACAGGTCCAATTATCCAAAATTCGAAGGCTCTGAGTGTGAGTGGACCGAGAGAATCAGAGTCTCAGTAGAAGTGGATGGACGCTAAGCTAGACATTGGACAAGACCGGTGCTAATAAAATTTAATTAGTTTAATTTTTCACAGTTCAAACCGGTTCGAACGGTGAATTTATTTGAAAAATCAAGAACTGAATCGTTTTTATTATTTTTTTAATTACATAAACAGTAACTAAACCGAATATAATTATAATCGACCCAAACTGTTCGGTCCGGACCGGACCGATTTACCGGTTCAATTAATTTTTTTGTGCACCCTTATAAAATGCTGTCATTACAAAAATTGTTACTAGTTATCAGTAACCCTGATTTTTTTTAATAAAAAATTAAATAAAATAATCAAAATCAAAGAATAATTTCGTTTAACTTACTTATTTTCGTTTTTAACGAATTATTCATCTTTTGCTTACTTTTTATCTTCTTTCATTCTTTTGTTCAACACTATCTAAAAAAGTAAAATTTTTTTAAAAATATAATAACAAATAGATGTGTAACGAATTGTATTCCAAATGGGGCCATTGATTTATTAATTTAATACTAGTGACAGACCTCACGATCTGGATAATATAATTATTTTTTATGATTGTGGAACAAAATTTTATTAGAAAATATTTTCTGTTCATGTAGGGTAATATTATTTGATAAATCAGTATTAATAAAATATTCTTTTGTAGTTAATAAATAAATTTTCTTTTGTATAACTTATTCGCCAATATCAATCAAATAAAATTCGTATTGAATATGATATTATGTGAAAATTAAAAAATTATTATAATATTTATTTGGCGTAAAGCTACTTGAGTCAAACAGATTTTTAATTTTTAAGCCATTTCAAAATATACCAAATTAATTTTTTTTACTATTTTGATTAAAACTGACTTTAAATAAAAACATGGGCTTTAATCCGGGTTACCAAAGCTTTTGGGTCCTTTTGTGGATAAATATTAAATTGATTGTTATTTTCTTTTATTTTAAGGAATGGTGTTTTTTTATTTTTTGCATCAGAATCTATTTAGAAATTCTAATTTGTTCCAATACAAAAATACCTCTTTGAGGTTAATTCTATATGAGTTTGTTTTTTAAATGTTTAATAATTGTTTTAATCATAATTTGAACTTCAATAAATATTTATTCACTTATCTTGTTAAGTAAATAATTAATCGTTAATTACTTAAATAAATTTGCCTGGTTAAGCAATTTGAAGGCCGATTGGCCCGATTCTTAGCTTTTCTAACAAAGATATAGAAAACATTTTTTTTGAGAAACGAATGACTTTCTATATTTCAGCGGCTAAAATATAAAGAAAAAAAATGTCTTAGGTTTATTTCAAGCCTATCTTGGTAATATGAGCCGTTAATCTTGTATAATTCTTTGAAAAGATTATTCACGTAAAAAAATAAGTTAATCCAAATCATATGTCTAAATACATTTGTCAAAAATAAAGTAAATAGTCTATTCTAAAAATTACATTTGTTATTAAAAAACATGTCAAAAATAGTGTTATAAGTGATGTTAGATAAATTTAATTTTTTGGTAAATTACACTTACCTCTTTTGATAATTTTGATAAAAATAGAAACACTTCATGTGTTTTCTAAAATTACACTAATTTTCTCTCTAATTTAATTGTTTGCATCAATTTAACCAAACCGTTAAACTTTTGTTACTAACTTAACGGAAAAATGTTGACTCTCCCTCATTCATTTAAAATATTTCCATTTTACCCCCTCTCTCTCTCTCTCTCAAACACACAAATTAGAACATCTGTTTCTGTCAAACACACAAACACACACACACAAACAAGAACAAATGTATTATCCTCGTCTCCTTCACCGCCACCGCGGAGCAATCCACCTTCACCGTCTCCCAACCCTAAAATTCGACTGCCACCTCGGCCTGTCCTTCCAGATCCCCTCCGTCGCATCCATGGTGGTCGTCGGAGTCATCAAGAAAATGAGACAGGAGTCCGCGGTCTTGCACGGCGGTGATGACGGCGTTGCGCCGTTATCAGTGATGTGGCTGGTGTCGCAGCTAGCGTTGCGCCATAAGAACAGAGAACATCTCTGTCATTTTTCCTCTCCTTTCATGCTCTCTCTAGTTGCTTTCCTTCTCTTTAGCTGGTATGCTTTCACATTCATAGAATGCATACACGGACGATTTGGCAAAGCTTTTTGCTTTGATTTCGTCAATGAGGTCCAAGCCAACCTCTGAGGAGGTTGCCGTCGGCAAGGGACCCAAATTTCTTCTATGAGTTCTGTGTTGTGAATTCAACCCCCAATTTTATCTCTGAGTTTTGTGAATTCAAAATCCAATTTCAGTTATGAGTTTTGTGTTGGGAGAAATATCACGCCATAAAAAACATGCTCGGTGATTTAAAAAATACATTTTATTAATTTTTAACAATTATAATAAATTAAAATTATAGAAAATGAAACATTAGAAATAACATGAACAGAATATGCAAACCGAGTCCTGCAAACGCAGTTTCCTTAAGAATGATTCACCGCTTACCGAGGGTGTTGTAGGTTTTCTACCGGCATCACTCTCCCAGGATAAAATGGCTGACACGATCGTTGGAACACCATCAAGGATCGGCTACGAACGTACCTCGTCTGTCTTTCTCTCTCTTACTCTCACAGCTTTGAAATCTGTCTGTATCTCTCCTTTTGTTCTTACCTCTTCACATTGCTGCTGTGTTTTTTTCTACGCTCAAACAGAATGGGATGACGACTTTATAAAGACCTTCACCCATGGAGAGTTACAAAAGGAATCAATGACCATTGATTGATATTGATTCTCATAATTCATTTGCCAATTGAATGGCCAATTCATTTACCAATTGAATGGCCAATTCAATTGCAATTAAATTTTGCTATTGAATTCTAGAATTCAATGGCCAATTGAATTCACAAAATTTCAACATTTTGTTCACTTGAGAGAGATGGAGAGATAACAGGGAATCAAAATCTTTAAAAGCAATTGCTCTCAGCTTCCCCATCACTCCCTCATTCAAATTTATTTTGAATGTCAACTTATATCCATTTGTTTCTAGGCTTTTGTGAATCATAGACATACATGGCATGTCAGGCTTCTCTTCTTCCGGTGTGCCTTCAAAAGAGTTGCCTGCAATTCAAGCTTCCCTTCCCCAATTTTTCTTCCTATTTCTCCCTCGCTATCCTTCTTCTCCAAGCTCAACAAATTCGCCCACTATTTGCCATTTGTTTTTCGCTCATCAGCTTCTCAAATTCTCTTTTTATTTTTCCAGGGAAATTCTTACCCCCACATCCTGTTTCTTTCAAATTGGACGGCACGTTCGCGAAGAGAAAGAGCGTGGAAGCACCGTCCAACCAGCCACCTCTTGTCCGCCGACCAACCACCGTCGACGCAGCGTCCAACCATCGTCGGACCAGCCACCGCCTGTCCGACGACCAGCCATCGTTGACACACCATCCAACCACATAATTAATATAAATGTGTATATATATATATATATGTGTGTGTGTGTGTGTGTGTGTGCGTGTGTGTGTAAATTTCGTACGTATATGTTCTATATGTTCCAGAGGAAGAAGATGGTAACAAGGGCATTTATGTCTTTTAATGAAAAAAATTAGACGGAGTTTGTTCTTTTCACTGACATGGGAGGTCAGTGCTATTTCAAAAACTATAGGGCATGCTTCTATTTTTGTTAAAAATCTCAAGAGAGGTTAGTGTAATTTACCCTTAATTTTTTTATACAAATAGTTCTCTCAATGAGCTTTAAGAAATAACGTACATGTAAAATTTAGAGAAGTCTAATTCAAACAAAAATTATAGTAACAATTATTTCTTACTTCGCTGCAAAATAACAACATACCTTTCATGGACCAAGTGTCAAATATTACATAATAAAATATTAATAATTTGATTAACACATCGTCGAATACTTTGTCACAGATTTACCAAACTAAAAAAATAAGCCTAGAGCCAAAATTCGTAATAATCTCTCTCTTTGACAATTCTGTGACAAAACACAACGATTCAATGTATCTAAATATATGCATCAACATTCAACTAAATAAACACACAAACGACACATTATAGTTATTGTGTGGAGAGTTGAATCAAATGGGTAGAGATGTAGGAAAAAGCAAAAATACTAATGCAGCAGGATAACCCCTGAGCTGGAAAAGAGATTAGTTTTAAGTCTTGAATTTTGGGCATCGAGTTCTAGAGTATTTTGGTCTCATGACTATATACTATATATACATTATAGTGGATTATCTCTCTCACCTATAGATGTAGGCAGGTTGTGTCGAACCATGTAAATCATTATATGATTTTTTCTTTGGTGTGTGCATGGTTGTGCTTCGTTTGTGTTCGAAAATTAGTGATTAAAATTTCAACAAGTGGTATTAGAGCCAATGGTTGATGATTCAAAATCGCAGTGGAAGATTAGAGCACGGATAATTTTTTATCTTGATTCGTATAAATCAAAGAATATTTATTTTGCATAGAAAAAAAATAAGAAGGAAATAATAATAAAAGGCCAAACTAAAAATCGATGCTCATCGTGTGTGGTTTGGTGGAGTAGCTATGGGTTGCACGCAGAAAAAGTACCATACCAGTTCTTACTTTGCTCGAAATCGAGAAGAGGTGCAATCTAGTGTGATGAGTTTTTCAAAGATTGACAACTCAGAATTATTTTGCTATATCGGCTTGAATATATAGTGAAAGAATTTGAGAAGAAAGAGTTTCTTAAGATTTTTCAGTACTGTAGATTTATCAGTATGGTCAAAATATTCAGATTCTGAATGATTAAATAAGATTAGATAAATTAGGCATAAATCGGGATTAATAAAGAGTGATCGAATTTGATCGCAGATGATCAAGGGTGATCAAGAGCAATATGGTTCAATCAATGGTGAAAAACTAATCATAAACAAATGTAACTAAGATTTTAGTTATAGGTGAAATCAAGTCAGACGACCATTTCTTGATTTTGGTAGATAATCAACAACCAATACACCTCGACGAATAAGTAGAATGACGGTAGACGACTCGACGAATAGGTATCGGATATCTCGATTTACAGGTGCGAGCCATAGTGATTCGAGTGTGATAAATCGACAACGATGACAGAATCGATATCGATACTGTTTATCTTGAAGGTGATTTACATAATTTAAGCCAAGGTGGAGATTGCTGGGTGTGTGTCTTGTATTCTGCGAACCTATATAATTATGATTTTATTTATATCTATTTAGATTTGGCTGAAGTCATGAATCCATAGGAAGCACAATACATGTGGGGTTTTATAATTATATGAATACTAGGGTTTTATATTTAGTTGTAAATAGTGTTGGGAGAATATCCAACGCCAAAATAAAATACATGCTCGGGGATCCAGAAAATACATCTTTATTTACTTTCAACA